>JBBPTT010001262.1:0-11610 GCA_038094175.1 Boletellus aff. lepidospora | reverse complement strand
TGCGGTCTAATGTGACCAAGGTAAATTCCAATCAAAATTGCATGGACCTTATATTCAATTGTTTGATTCTGGAACTCAAATACAAGGCCTTATATTGGGGTACAATCCATGTGCAATTTTGGTTGGAATTTACCTTAGTCACATTAGGCTGCAACGCTGGGAACATTTTCGTGATGCGCGTTTGGCATGAGCTTGGGGATGATGGGCATGGTCACAAGACCGCTGTCAACCCCAATGATGAACCCGCGACCGAGGCTGCTCTGCGTCGATGCCCATCCGTCAACTTGGCCGTCCCCAGCCGACGCGTATCGATCCTGTGCATTCCGCGACGGTCAACTTGCACAGGGTTTTGTGGCAGGAGCAACCCGAATGGCAAGTTGGTCAGGGCGACTGTCGGCGGCCAGCCGATTCAATTGAACACGACAGAGGACTCGTCGTCGCCAGCAGGGTTATGTATTTTGCCGTTGCGCTCTTGACTGTAGGGTTGCTCACGGGTACGGGTAACGCCGCAGTAATCTGTCGACGGGTAGGGCGGGTACGGGTACGGTGTCCTTTTTACTGACCCGCGCCAACACCGTACACCGTACCCACGGTGTGCGGGTTTCTCACGGGTATAAGTCTATCGGAGCGGGCCCATGCAACGTGTGTCCCATTGTCATCGGAGCCCGACACAGAGGCTAAACAACCAGGGCGTTCTTTAACCCCGGATGCCATAGCACTGGTGCAGGTCCAATTCATTCCTCTTACCACCATATTTCAAGGATGCTTGATGCATTCAAGAATCTGACTGGCTTCATGATCTGCATTATATGGATGGCAGCCTGTAAACACCAAACAATGGAGTAATGTCTCCACTGCTTGAACCAGACAAGGTGCATTGTCCAACGCACCTCCTGGGTCTCTTGTTCCATGCCTGCTGTCCCTTCCAAAGCCATTCCAGCCACATCCTCTCATGTTGCCTTGCAGGCTACAAAAGTGGCTATCATGGTCCCATCAAAGACATCAAATGGGGTGACTTATTACAGCACTACTTTTCATACTTATGCTATATCCCTTTTTCTTCTTATCTTATCAAGTCACATGATATGATCTTATCTCATCTTATCTCCTATCAGACATTCAGGACATGTTTATCCTTTACTATAGTTCCCATGACTCATCCTGTGTGTGTGTAGCTTTCTTTTCATTTCTATGCTGTGCATGGCTATGCTTGCTTCCATTCTATGATGTCATACCTCATGGACCCCTCATTGCACACCTCATGGTATCTGCACTACCTAGTGCACCCATGGCTATGTTCTCTTTGTTCCCTTATTATATGGATGTATCAGTAGATCTGTATACCACATGTACAAATAGATGTAGGACTATATAAACCCAGGAGACCTCTGGCTGGCTCTCTAGTCAAGTTCACTTGGACTTTTACCACTTCTCTAAGTTCCTCACCTCTCATCTGCTTGCTTCGCCCACACTAGTTGTTGGGTTTTAGAAGTGTTTCACTTGAACTTGACTGTAATAACCAAGCCTGGCATACATCACTCCCTTGGTAGAAGAATCTACCATACTTGAGTAACAAGAGTAGATGCCATATGTTATGCTTGTGTGGAGTTATCCAGCAAGTCAAGAGATCAAATAATAAGTCCAATCTCAAACAAAGACACTAGGTTAGCACACACTCTGAAGTGTAGTGCGAGGACACAGGAGGATCTCACTAACTGCAACTAGTAGTCTTGTGGAAGCCAGAAACTACATGTAGATTGTGTAGAACTAGCTAAAGAATAATAGTACAGGTCATAAGTCTTATATATACTGCTGGGCATCTATCATGACTAAGAATCAGCCAGTAAGGAGTCATCAATGATCACAAGGATGCTGTAGTATCAAGAGAGGATAGGAACATGAGATGATGTGAGAGAATCATCTTGGGAGAAAAGTGTCCAAAAGAGAAATGGACACATCACAATCAAAGGAGAAGATGGGTGGCATAGGAACAGGATAAGATCTGGGAAGAAGATAACTATCAGAAGAAGAAACAATATCAGAAGCATATGTTGAAGGAGGAGATAAACTCATCAGGGTTCTTGTTCTGTATGCAGGTGTTAAGGCGGTTGTATTTACTGTAACAATACCTCTGGCATAGACTGGAGGCCCTGCCTTCGAAATCCAAACCTGCCTGGGAATTACCCATTTAGAATTAGGTTGTACTTCCATCAGAGTGGGTGGAAGAGGTATTCCTGTTTTGTGGGCAATTCTCCATAGCATGCACTACACTATCACAGATTTTGCAATGACGTCTTGGACAGTTGTGCTGGGAGTGACTGAGAGCCAATACCCTACACAATGTTATGATTTTCTCTCTAGCCCCACATATCTTCCTTGTTTCCATCCTTTCTCTTCATCATGCCGGTCCCCTTATATTCTCTGAACACTTTGATCATTTCCTCTTTGTTACGCTTGCGTGGAATTATCCAGCAAGGTCAAAGGTTCGACGACAAGTCAGAACCAATGAAAGCAACTAACTGAGCGCACACTCTGAGGTGTAGTGCGAAGACACGAGAGGTTCTCACTAACTGCGACTAGCAGTCTCGTGGAGGCCAGATAACTACACGTAGATTGCGTAGAACTAGCTAGAGAATAGTAGTACAGGTCATAGATCTTTATATACTGCTAGGTACTTCATTATGACAAAGAATCGGCCGATGGAGCGTTATCTATCATGACAAAGAGACTGCGGTATCTAGGGGAAGAGGAACACGAGATGATGCAAGAGAATCATCTTAGGAGAGGGATGTCCGAAATAGAAATGGGCGCATCACGAATAAGACTAAACTGGGGAGACATGGGAGTCGGATATAGATCTGAATGTAAATGACTATCAGGAGTCGTGACTAATCGAGAAGCATAGACAGATGGAGAAGAAAAACTCATCAAGGTTACACCGCGTCGTGCCGGTCTAGCGTAAGTGGCATTTCTTGTAACACTCTTTGTCTTTGTTATGCTTGCGTGGAGTTATCCAGCAAGGTCAAAGGTTTGACAACAAGTCCAGAACCAGTGAAAGCAACTAGTCGAGCGCACACTCAAAGTGTAGTGCGAGGACACACAGGAGAATCTCTCTAACTGCGAAGAGCAGTCTCGAGGAGGCCAGACAACTACACGTAGATTGTGTAGAACTAGCTAAGGAATAGTAATACATGGCCGAGGGTTTATATACTGATAGCTATAGGTGTATGACTAAGAATCAGCCATGATGGTGTCATCTATGGTTACTACCCGTAGTACAGCATCTGGGGAAAATGGAACACGAGGTGATGCGAGAGAATCACCTTGGGAGAAAAGGGTCTGAAAGAGAAATGGGCACATCAAGATCAAGGGGAAAAATAGGGGGCATAGTAACGGTGGTTGAACCCGTGGGTAGATGACTATCGGAGGATGACACAATATCAAAGGCATAAGTAGAAGGTGAAGAAAAACTCATCAAGGTAGCTCTGTGGATTCGTCGACACCAAGGAGTGGCATTTCTTGTAACAGTCTTTGGTCCGTTTTCCTGTGTCATCTGAGTCATCTTGGATTATTTCCCTTAGTTACCATTCGTACCTGGTACCTGCTGCACTTTGATAGTAGTAGCTTACTTCATCGTTCTCCCTTGTTCCATAGACTTCGATGATGACTCATCTTCATCTATATATACCTTTGCTACCCATGTAACTCTCTTCACTCTTGTTCTGTGCAATACAACGCAGTCTCTAGTCGCTCCTCTAGTCCCTCAGTCCACCTGAGTCCAAAGACCTTGATCCTTTCAGATCTAGTCCCTTCCTTGTTCTCCTAGGTAGTCAGGACACTGTGACATCTTTGTGAGAGTCTGCCCTGCTACAGGTTGCTTGAACGACATGAGAGTGCATTCAGCGTAACAAAAGAACAAGAGTCTCCTTAGCCCCTCCTCTCTAGGAGCAGGGCCACCCCAGCACCATGTCTCGCCCTTGACGAAACCTTCGACCTCCCTCAGATTCTGAGCTGGAGGATACACCTCAGCACACCTCACCTCCCTGGACCAACCCCTTCGCATCCTTAGCCCCCCAGTCCTCTGCACCCTCCAGGAGAATCACTGGGTTGTCTTCGACCAACCTTGTCCAGCGACAACTCACACAGTCGCCAGCCCTCTCTCAGTTGAGCCTAGGCCCTCCCTCACCTTGACCACTCACCCCAACACTAGCAGTCACCCCACCAGCACCAGGCCTCACTCTCCCTACACCCCCAGTCACTGCTCCCCAAAACCAAGCACCAGTACTCCCCACCACTCCAGCATCAACACTCCTATTACCAATGGCAACCACCCAACCTGAGCTCAAGGCCGCTCTTCCTCTCAACTTCTCAGGGGAACCCAGCGAGTCTATTCGATGGATCAAAGCCATGAAGGCTTACTTTCAGATCAATCCCACCCAGTACTCGACCAATGAAGCCAAAATCATGACCACTCTCAACTGAATGAGTAAGGGACGTGGAGTGTCCTTCTCAGAAATGTGGTATGACCACATGGCTGATCCTAACACCCCCTCTACTGAGAAAACATTTGACAAACTCACTGCTAACTTCGAGTCCACGTTCTTTCCCTATGACATTAAGACCACCGCTCACCTTGAGCTCTCCTCCCTCCGACAAAGACCATCCAAGATGGACGATGGCTTCTAGAAATTTGTCACCGACTTCCAGAACCTAGCTGCAAAGGCAGGCATCTCAGATGATGCCACTCTCATTCACATGATCTCCAGAGGATTGGACCATCACATCACCACCCTCATCCTCTCAATGTCCACTGTCCCCACCACTATCAATGGATGGATAGAGAAAGCTAAGACCTTCCATGCCCAAGTTGCTTGCATTAATGCCCTGAAAAAGGGCAACCACCAGTCGTCTTTCTTCTCCCCCCCTCACTCCACCAATATAACCCCCTCGGACCCGAATGCCATGGATGTTGACACCCTCAGAGTAGGGAAGCTCACTCCAGAGGAACAGGCCTGATGCTTCCAGGAAGGCCGTTGCCTCCATTGCAGGAAGAAAGGGCACAATGCGGGGAAGTGCACCATGTTCTCCACCCCATTTAAATCCCCTCGCCCTCAGGAGTCTGTCACCATTGCTGCCACCACTGCTAGTACCCCAGCTCCTACCTCCCCCCCTCCTTCTGCCCTTGAGACTTATATGTCTCAACTTCGTTCTACAGGAAAAGGGGAAGGAGAGATCCTCCAGACACTTAAACTCTGTTTTGAGACAGAGGAAATGCAGATAGATAGTCTGATACTGGATTTTTAAATAGGGAAGCCACTTTGACGTCGTCCTTCCCTCATGTACTTGTAGGACAACCCAATGAAAGAACTGTTCGCCTCCCAGTTTGCCTACAGTCTAACTCCCAAACCGTCGACACCATCACCCTCATTGACAGCAGAGCTACTGGAAACTTCATCGATTCCAGTCTTGTACCCTCCCTTCGATCCAGGATTCACCGGATGGCTCAACCCCTCACTGCCACCAATGTAGATGGAACCCCCAACCGAAAAGGAACTATCAAATTCACTATCTCAGCCAAAGCTCTCTTCCCCTCATATTCTGAAGACATTAAATTCATGGTAACCTCACTCGGAAGCAAGAAAGTCATCTTAGGAACCTCCTGGCTGACCAAACGAAACCCCGACATCGACTGGATCACCAAGACAGTCACCCTTCACTCTTTAACCCCCCACTCCATCGACAAGATCACCCTCTCCACCCAACTCGCCCAACAAGAAGCTCCCAAGGAACAGGAAATTCTGGAATGGTGCAAGGAGTATTCTGATGTCTTCTCCGAGAAGATGTTTAGTATCCTTCCTCCACACTGACCTTATGACCACATAATCAAGCTAAAGTCATTGTTTGTCCCAAAGATAGCCAAGGTATACTCCCTCAATCCCGCCGAAAAAGAGGCCTGTAAAGCCTTCATCGAAGAAAACCTCAAAACTGGTCGAATCATGCCCTCCAAGTCCCCACAAGCCTCACCATTCTTCTTTGTCCTGAAGAAAGATGGCACCCTTCGCCCTTACCAGGACTATCAATATCTTAACAAATTCACCATTCGGAACGCTTACCCTCTTTCCCTGATCTCAGACCTCATTGACAACATGAAGGAATCCACCATCTTTACCAAGCTCGACATTCGATGGAGGTATAACAACATTTGACTCAGAGAAGAAGACCAGTGGAAGGCTGCCTTTATCACTCCCCTTGGACTTTTCGAACCAACAGTCATGTTCTTTGGGTTCAACAACACTCCTTCCACTTTCCAGAGTTTTATGAACCATATATTTGCTGACATCCTCACCGAAGGTTGGCTAAAGATCTACATGGACAATGTTACAGTTTTTCCTTTCCCTTCCCTTGATAAGTCCTTCGATTCACAATCTCGACCATGACAACTACTGATGAACCATTAGGATCCTTGCTGCTTAGCCAAGTCAGTAGACATCGGATGTCTACTCCGCCAGTACCTATTCCTCAAGGCATACACGTCACTCCCCTGTCCCTTCACTCCGTCACCATTTCACCTCTTCACATCGTCACACCTTCACCATCTCACTATGATGGTAGTCATGCATAGCCCCACAGCCCCCATCTTTTGATCCCATGATCCCATCTTTGATGCTGTGCATTGATCCATCAGTTACCTTAGTTACCCATGACTCACTCTGACTCATCACGGCTGTACGCACAGCCTGCCCCAGTACTATATAGTCGACCCCAGCCTATACCATAATTCCCCAGCTAGTTCTACACAATCTACGTGTAGTTATCTGGCCTCCACGAGACTGCTAGTCGCAGTTAGTGAGAACCTCTCGTGTCTTCGCACTACACCTCAGAGTGTGCGCTAAAGTTAGTTGCTTTCATTGGTTCTGACTTGTCGTCGAACCTTTGACCTTGCTGGATAATTCCACGCAAGCGTAACAAAAGAACTAGCTGTCTTCTTGTCCCTGCTTTTCAGCAGTAGGACTCCAGCCGACACAAACCCGTTTACCAGCGTCTTCCTGGGAAGACTAGGATCATCAGTAATCGCCGCTACTATCGGAAGTGCTGCGATCAAGGCTATCTTTACTCCACAACGGATTGGGAAGATAGTATGTAAGCATGTCTAGCTTTTGGGATTGGGGATCTTCCTCTAGGGACGAAGAACAACCCCCACAACGACCCACACCGCCACCTGTCGAAGAAGACCGCGGACGATCTATGACCAGAACTTCACCTAGGAGAGGTGGAAGTTATTGACCACCCGTTTCCTCATCTGAACCGGAAGAAAGCCCCCAGGAAGAGAATTCCCAGGAGGAGAATGACGTGTCGTCATCTTCACAAGAAGAACAAGAGGTCCAGGAGTTTCAGCAAGTGCCATTACCTCCTATGATGTTAGGAATGTCTACCAGACCACCTCGAGTACCAGGAATGACGGAAACGGAATCCCCTCGACCCAGCAGTGTCAGAACTATTACAGGATATAATTCCCCAAGAGTTGGGACCCCAGGAATAGGAGGAGCACCGATAACCGCTACCTCACCCACCCATGGATCACCCAGACCATCATCGACACGATCTGCCATCAGAGAAATGCCCAGTCTGCCACCACATTCTGGAAGGATATCAGGAGCAGCTAGCACCCCACCAACCACCTTTGGGACAGCCCCATTTCCCCCACCAAGAAGACCATTAGCTTTACCGGATGCTCCACCGCCTACACCCGTCGCTTATCCAGAAATAACAGTCCAGATCATCCCCCCCGAAACAATCCAACCCGAGGAACCTGCACAACCTATTACGTTCTCCGTTCGGGTGTTGATCCAATCTCCAGTTGCGATTCCCCAGATAGGGCCACCATCTATCCCGGGCGTTTCCAATATCTTGACACGACCCACACTTCCTCCCCCGCCTATCCCACTTGCATTGCCAGCTCCTATCCCTGCCTTACCAACCCCAGTAGCATCAACAATCTCGGAACCTGAAGAACCCCAGGAAATCCATGCTGGAAATCCAGGACCATTCAGCGGAGTCGCCTCAGATGCTAAACGATGGTTTGGCGCCATGAAAGCTTACCTTTCAATCAACCGAGAGGTTTACAATGAGCTAGCGCAAGTAGTCATTATTCTCAATAATATGACAGAAGGAATGGCCGCAATCTTTGCTGAAGGATGGTATCAAAACCTACAAGACGTGGTAAACAGCAGAAAGCAAATGGACCTACTTCTGAAGGAACTTGAAGAAGGATTCTTCAACGTATTCGCCCCAGGTGATTCTCAGGCAGGTGCGAGATCACAACTTTACGCTTTAAAACAGGGAAGAAAATCGTTCTCCACTTTCCAGATTCAATTTGAACTCCTCGCCGCCATGGCAAGTATGGGTCAACAACACGAAATCTTGATCGACTTGCTTAGGACAGCCGTCGATACCCAACTAGTCAACCTTATGACCGCAGTAGATCCACCACCTGACACGTGGAATAAATGGATAGAGAAAGCCGCTCAATTTGACCTAGTCAAGACTAGAACACAACAGCTACGAAACCAACCATTCAAACCCGAATCAAACGAATGGATACAGGAAGAACCCGAAGAAGCTCAGGAACTCGACCCTGATGCAATGGATGTGGACGCCAACATTAACGTCATCCGATTGTCCTCCCAACAATGGACAGAACACCGACGAAACAACCGATGTTTCATCTGTCACCGAAGGGGATGTCACACGAAATATCACCCTAGGGAAAGGCAATCTAGCCCCAGGCGAGTCCCTATACGAGAATCTGTTCAATCAGATAAGGAAGTACTCCTAGACGAACAAATAAGGGAACTACTGCAAAGAAAGGGAGTAACCGCCAAGGACGCAGTAAAAGTCTTAGAAACCTATTTCAGAACTAACCCTCTCGAAGAAGAAAGGGTAGCCGTCATACCACCACCCATCACCGACCAAGCAGTTCGACTCCCTACCCTACTCCAGGAAGAAGAAACTAACAAGAATATAAAAGTCTCTTCTCTGGTAGACAGCGGAGCAAGCAACAATTTCGTCAACCGGAAACTAGTAGAACGAATGGGATGGACAACCACCAAACTGAAAACTCCCATCAAGGCATTGAATGCCGACAGAACAGAAAATAGCAATGGGCATATACGAAGGAAAGTAACTCTATCGTTATCTATCGGAAATCTACTCTTGGAAAAACAGGATTTCCTCATCATCAACTGCGGAAACGAAGACGTCATTCTAGGAATGACCTGGTTACGATTAGTCAACCCAGAAATCGACTGGGCCAGAGGAAAGATTCGCTTGCCCGAAAAGATCGAACCCTCAGCACAACAACAGAATACAGACGAACAAAACTATCTGTTGCGATATCTAAAGACCGACCCTAACGAGCACATCAAGACAGAATGGATCCGAAAGATTACTAGATCCACGGAGATTGCTCAGGAACAGCAGAAAACCAAACAAGAAACGGTTTTACCCCCTGAATTTGAAGAGTTCAGGAAAGTCTTCAAAGAACCACCACTTGGGAAGCTTCCCCCATCTCGGAAATATGACCATCATATTGACCTCGCTGATACGTTTGTCCCCAGAGTAGCAAAAGTATACCCACTCAACCCGAAGGAGTTGGAAGCATGCAAAACGTTTGTTGACGAAAACCTCAAGAAAGGAACGATAGTCCCGTCTCAATCCCCACAAGCCTCTCCTTTCTTCTTCGTACCAAAGAAAGATGGCGGACTTCAACCTTGCCAGGATTATCGATACCTAAATCAACACATGATCAAAAACGCTTATCCGCTGCCACGCATCTCAGAACTGGTAGATCAACTCAAAGATGCTACGATCTTCACCAAGATGGACATCTGATGGGGATACAATAACGTGTTAATCGCCCCCGAAGATCGATGGAAAGCCGCCTTCATCACCCCAGTTGGGCTCTTCGAACCCACAGTTATGTTCTTTGGACAAAGCAACTCACCAGCTACGTTCCAAGCGCTGATGAATCACGTATTTGCTGATATGATTGCCGAAGGATGGCTAATCATATACATGGACGACCTGATTATCGCCTTTAACGACCCTACGAAGCATACGGAACGAACTCAAAGAGTTCTTCAACGAGTGATGGAAAACGACTTATTTCTCAAGCTGAGTAAATGCTCCTTCAACGTCACGGAAGTCGACTATCTGGGCATGATAGTTCGACCTGGGGAAATTACCCTCGACCCTGGAAAACTAAAAGCAATCAAAGATTGGAAAAGTCCCACTTCGGTCAAGCAAATCCGATCATTCATCGGATTCTGCAACTTCTATAGGAAGTTCATCCCTGACTTCTCGGGAATTTGCCAACCCCTACACGAGCTGACTAAGAAAGGGGTAACATGGAATTGGACAGAGGATTGCGAGAAAGCTTTTCAGACTCTCCAAAAAGCTTTCCTCTCGAAACCGGTACTAAGAATGCCTGACTCCACTAAACCATTCACGGTCATGACAGACGCCTCTCTCACTGCTTGTGGAGCGGTCCTTATGCAAGCAGACGGAAACAGAGACCTCCACCCATGCACTTATTTCTCCCGAACCTTCTCCCCGGAAGAACGAAACTACGATATCTACGACCGGGAGTTACTGGCAGTCATACGAGCCCTGGAAGAATGGAGACATTATCTATCTGGAACAGAACACCAGGTGACCATCCAAACTGATCATAAGAACTTGGCATATTTCAAACAACCCCATAAATTGTCCAGGCAGCAAGCCCGATGGATGTTATTCCTTCAGGATTTTGATATCCGATATCAGAATCTCCCCGGATCACAGATGGGACCAGCCAACGCTCTCTCCAGGAAAGACGACCTGGACACCACCACCGACAACCAAGATGTGGTGTTATTACCAGACAATCTATTTGTCAACCTTATAGATCTAGAACTCCGTGAAAAGATCATCCACTCCACCAAAGAGGACCCAATAGCTTTGGATGCAATCTCCGCCCTACAGAAAGGATCCTCCCTTTTTCCTCGCGCCTCCCCAGATGATTGGAGATGGTTGGACGAAATGCTATATTACAAGGGATGTCTCTATATTCCTGAATCGCAGCGGAATAAATTGGTCACCGAGATCCACGAATCTGATGCAGGAGGACACGGCGGATATTTCAGAACTCTTTCCCTCCTCCAATGAGATTATTGGTGGCCCGGCCTGTCTACCTTTGTTCGCCGGTTTATCAAGGGATGCGCAATTTGCCAATCACACAAGGTTAATACTCACCCTACGACGCCGCCGGCAATTCCCAATGCAATGGAATCCACATGCCCGTTCCAGAATATTTCTATGGATCTAATCACTGGCCTTCCCATATCGGCCGGATTTGACTCTGTTTTGGTCGTGGTTGACCATGGGCTTACAAAGGGGGTAATTTTCCTCCCTTGTCACAAAACGATCGATGCCGCAGGAGTAGCAGCCCTCTTTTTCAAGTATATTTTCCCCAGATTCGGATTGCATGATCGATGCATTTCGGATAGAGGCCCACAATTTGCCTCTGCCTTCGCTCGAGAACTGGCACGATTGCTGAAATACGACCTCCCC
>JBBPTT010001261.1:0-11629 GCA_038094175.1 Boletellus aff. lepidospora | reverse complement strand
GCCCCACGTCCCTGTTTCCCGGCAAGATTAGTTTGGCTTGCACGATGCCGTGCGTGGCCGTCTTGCCCAGTGCGCCAATCCACCACTTCGTGCTCGTCAAGGTCGGCGAATGGAGCTCGAACTCCCTGACGTCAGGGAGATACGTCGCCGTCGTTTCAAGCCTCGCAATGTTTGTACCGTGACCGAGTTCGGTCTGCATGTAGCATCTAGTGAGATCGTGTCAGAGGAGAAGACGCTCAAGGGCGACAGCAGAAGTAGAAAAAGAGATGGGTTTACCCGTGTATTCCGTGGTTGGTGACGAGTTCCAGATACTCGTCCACCAGATCAGTAGCTCCCTGACTCGCGAAGACGGGGGCAAATGCTACCAAAGAGTAAATAAGTAGAAAAAAGTGCGAGGATCGTTCTGTCGCACACACCCAGTTCGTGTAAATTGATTGGGAGATTTTCCGACAGGATCAACATCGCTTGAGCTGTCTGATCTCCCGTCCATCGGTGCAACCTCTGTAGTTCTGTCAAGCGTTTCATGATGGCGAGGGCACGCTTATACGCTTCAACCCTTCCAATAAAATCTCTTTTAAATACGAAGATGTGCACATGAAAACATATGTCTATGAGCTGTTACGGAGGGAAAAGATGGTGAGATTAAAAAACGGACTCGCTCACCTGGAGGTCTTGTCAAACACGGGGTCCTTGCGAAGAACACTCTCGAGGTGCAAAAAGCTCTCCCAGTTGTGCCTGCCAGCTATGGAAAAAAAAGTACCCAAAGTGTTTAAACGTCAGGCTCAGACGTCGCTGATCGACACGAAGTTGCGGGATAATTACCGAAAACATAGTCCCGAATTGTCTGCAGGTCAACAGATACATTGTCCCTGGCCTCCTTCAGATCGATGGCAGTTTGCGCGAGGATACTTGGCGCCATCACCACAGAGGAGAGGAGGTGGCACAACTTCGAAAATCATTCAACAACACAAGTGCGTTTTCAAAGGCGCGATGGGAACTTGCTAACCGCCGGCGGCAAAGGAGCGTGACCGGGGATCGGATATTATGTAACTAGTAACGGCCTTTTGTGGCACATCCTCGCACACAGCGGGTTTGCATACAGCCGCATATTCAAAGTATCCTCACACGAACTGGTGGTATTGAATCTAGTGCTCATTGTGCAGCAACAGGTCTAGAAGGCGACAACGAGGAAATGGTGAGTTGACTTTCATTGAAGTTTAGCTACGAGTTACTGCTATACGCCGACATGTATGAACAAGATTCGCTGGTCGAGCGGTATCCTATTCCGAAGACGCCGCACGGTCATGTTCAGCGCATGTGCTGCGCGCGCATGATCCAGACGACCACCAGGCTTGCCCACCATGCACCCATAAAACGTGGATGCGATCTCCTCTGCCACGTCGTCAGCTACTGCCCACATCGTCCCCACCACAGAACGAAATCCGGCGATATGCATGGCAGCAGCGAGATGAATCACCTCGTCCGGGCTCTCCTCGTCTCCGACCGTGGTATAGCATGCGGACAGATACGCGAATCGCGCTCGCTGCAGGTCCCATCGCATGATGTCCTCGATCTTCAAGTGTCCGTCGTACAGCGCAAACGCGGACTCGAATGGGCGTCGCTCTTGCGGGAGGCCGTGGCAGGAAACGTGGACGAACTCCGTCTCGCGCAACGCTTCCGTCACGTTTGCAACGCTGGCGTCTTCGTCTTTGACCATTCTGAATGTCGCGCTCGGTGCGATTCGCTCGGCTATGTGGGCGAGCTCGCTGCTCACAGAAGCGAGTGCATGCTCGCCAGGAGCCTCCGCAAGACCTACGGCAAGAAACCTTTGGTTGGTAGACACAGAATCCGACGAACCCTGCTGTCTGGCACGAATGAGTGCCGTCAGAGTTGGTGTGTATGACGAGATGTACAGATCTATCAAGTTCGATTGACCCGTCGCATATGCTCCAGCGGCGTGCAGGGGTAGGAGTGAGAACTCGGCTGTTGGACACCACCAAATCCGTGATCCACGAGGTAACAATGTCCGGAGAACTGTAACGATCGGTGAGACGATATCGTTCCAGAGCTCTCGCAGAAACTCTACAAGATCCCCGGTCACATTTTCGTACTGGGCCCGGAACACCAGAGAACGAATCTTCAAGGTCAGTTCGCCAACCTCCGACTTGGTGATTTGGAAAGGGATATGAATAGGGTCTCGGTCGAAGAGAACGATCACAGCGTCACAGCAGTATTTGCTCGCATTTATGATAATAACGGGTCCGCCGATGGCTGCCTCGCGCAAGTCATGGTAGAGCAAGGGCGAAAGAAAGCGGGAGTGGCCTGGCAGTCTCCGGATTTCGTCCACCACGTTTTGTAGTTGGAGGTTGAGATGCCATGCTTGGTCATATTGGTATGAGTCGTTAGGCGGGGAATCGAGGGCTGGGGAGTCGAGAGTGTTGTGCAGTAGTGAGCTCAATCGAGTGAGCCTTCCTGCTAGCGCCTTCCCCGCCTCCCCTGCAGATGCAACGACGTCCTTCAGTGGAGAGCGGAAGCGGATATACTGTGTCCAGAAGACGCTGCGACCCTGTTCCACAAGCTCAACCGCATCGGCGAGTTTTTTGTTACGAACACAAGCCGAAAACGCATCAACTGAGAGGGAAGAGGTGAACTCCTTGAGCACAGCGAAATTTTGTGGCATGGACGGAAGTGTGGAGAGGTGACGGACGAGAAACTGCAACGCCGTTTGGTAGGCCAAGACAGTGGAGTGGTGATTACATGCTTCGGCAGCCTGTATCCATCCCTTGGCTGTCTGTAAATCTCCGAACGAAACTGTGTGCGAGACATGCAAGAGCTGAGAATAGAGATCGAATACTTCCTCCGGAATCCCTTTTTCACCGGACTGGTTGTATTCGACAGTCAAGTAGGCAGCGAGGTTACGAAGTGACCCAGCTCGGAGAGGATGGCCCACTGGGAAACGTTGAAGAGAATCTCTATAGATCACAATCGCTTCTTTGAGGTCGGCCAACTCTTTCAGTCGGTCGTAACGATGGAATAAGCAAATCGCAAAGCTACCCGATGTGTTAGCACGACCAACTTGACTCTGCGGTTGGATCTGTAGAGCCCTTTTATGTATTGCAATAGCATCCTCGAGGTCGCCCATCTCACCCAGGCACTCAAAGCGAGCAGTGAGCGAAAGCGCAAGGTTGTGCAATGACATAAAACGGTGAGGATCACCCTCAGATCGAAGTTGCAGTGCGCTTCTCAAGGTTGCGATGGCCTGCTCTAGATCATCTATGGCTTTTAGTCGACGGTAGCGGTAGAGGAGACACAGAGCAATTCCTTCCAGCGAGTCAATAATACCAGGATTGCCTAGCGGCCGCTGTCCTAGTGCATCTCTATGCATCGTAAGGGCGTTTTCAATGTCACTCGCGACCCCTAATTGTTGATACCGCTTCCGGAGGCAATAACCAAGATTGTCCAAGGACGCAGGACGCTGTGGATGACCTTGCGGATGAAGATCCAATGCATCACGACACATCGTAGTGGCTTCCTCGAAGTCGCTCAATATGCCACGATGGTCGTACCGAGCCACAAGGACACTGGCAAGGTTGTTCAACGGTATCGAGCGATCAGGACGTCCGGGCGAACAAAGAGCTAGAGCGCCTTTATGCATTTTAATAGCCTCGTCGAGAACACCAGCATCCCCGAGCAAAGAATACTGAGTTGACAAACAACGACCGAGATTGTCCATTGACGAGGACCGAAGAGGATGTCCCAGCGGACGAGCTTCCAGTACGTCTCGATGGATAGACATGGCTTCTTCGAAGTCGCTCACCATTCCGAGCTGTTTGTACCGGGTAATGAGAGCATTTGCAAAGCTGTTCAACAACATGTGTCTGCGAGGATTTTCCGGTCGGAGAAGCTCAAGTGCATCCTTGAATTTGACAATGGCCTCCTCGAGGTCATCCATCATCCCTAACTTATCGTACCGGATAGAAAGGCAGTGTGCAAGATTATGCAATGGGGTTAAACGGTAGGGATTGCCCTGAGGGTAAAGCTCTAATACCCCTCTGTGCATTGTGAGAGCCTCCTCGAGGTCGTTCATCTCTCCCAGTTTGCTATACCGGGTCCTGAGACATGCCCCAAGGTTGGTCATCGACAAGGTCCGAAGATGATGGCCTGGCGGACAGAGGTCTACAGCCTCTCTATGCAGTGCAATAGCCTCCTCAAGGTCATTCATCACGCCTAATTCTTGAAATCGGGTGTCGAGGGCGGTGGCAAGTCCACTCAACGACGTGGCACGATCACGGTGGCTTTGTGGACGCAATTCGAGCGCAGCTCTATGCATCGAGACAGCTTCCTGAAGATCGTTTGGGGCACCCAGTTGGTTGTGTCGGGTGTAAAGGCAGTACGCGAGGTTGTGCAATGACTCGGAGCGATCCAGATGACCCACAGGGCGAAGCTCTAGTGCGCTACCGTGGATCGAAATAGCCTCGTCGAGAATGTCCATCTGCCCTGTTTTGCTATACTGAGAGAATAGGAAACTTGCAAGGTTGTTCAGTGACCCATCGCGACCAGGATGGCCAACTGGGCGGAGTTCCAGTACACGCTTCTGGAGAGCGATAACTTCTTCCAGGTCACTTGCTATCCCAAGCTTGCTATACCGGGCATAGATGCAGCCTGCTAGATTGTTTAACGAGAGGGAGTGATCAGGGTGGCCCAACGGGCGAAGTGCCAGTGCCCCTTGGTGCATTGCGATAGCCTCTCCAAGGTCAGTTTCTGCCCCGCACTGACAGTACCGAGTGTATAAACAGGCAGCGAGGTTGTTCATTGACGTGGCCCGAATAGGGTGATCCGGCTGACAAAGTCTAAGGGTATCCTGATGGATTGTGATTGCCTCCTCGAGGTCGTCTCTTATTCCTAGAAGCGAGTAGCGAGTGGATAGATGGACTGCAAGGTTATTTGATGGCCAGAGTCGAGTGAGATTGGACTGCGCACGAAGTCCCACCGCAGCACGTTGTGCGGTAATGGCTCGCTCTAGATAAGGTGTCCCTTCTCCTTCCTTGTACTTGTTGGAACAAAACTCTCCAACGAGTTCGAGAAAGCAGGTTGCCGCTACGAACACACCCTGGATACCTGAAACCACCGAACTCATTGTTGTTCAAGTATTGGTATCGTACGATCTAATAATCTAGGTTGGTAAGACGTTGGACAACTTCGCATCCCATATACTCACAGGTCTACTGACAGCTCAAATCCCCAACAGGAAAGCAGAGCAACTTGCACGACGTGAGGCGAAAGGGTTGGATCGAGGTTGAAGAGCGCCGATGCTGTGTCAAGGACAGCCTGTCGCACTCGTCACACGGAGGGCAGTGCTCATCATCGAAAGCGAGCGCCAAGTATTACATACCATGATAAATTTCCACCATTCCTTGCGTGCAGAATCAACGACCCATCGACATTGCAGTACTAGTAATGCCAGCGAGAGGACGACACTCTTGGCCAGGCAGAGTCTTGACGCGACTGCTTGTTCAGCCATCGGCCCGCACGTGGTGCAAGAAAAGCCGTCGGAATAGAGCTTATGTCACAAAGGAGACCCCATCACGAAAACTGTCGAGCCCGGATATGCCCGTATACAAGTAGGTATCGTCGTACAAGGTCTGCAACGGTCACTGTCACCAGTGGGGAACGCACGACCAAGTTTAAGAACTCAAGTTGCCCGACAGACCTACATAGGGTCACCGATGCTGACGGCGTCGTTGCCGTGGCAAAGAGCCGTTTGAGGGGTGGATGCCCGACGCACAGCACGAGTTGGTCACGTCGTCGCGTTGTAGGCATTGACGTCATCCCGTTCCAGACCAGCCACCCACGCATGCTCGGATATGGGACGTACCGCGCTGAGACTCGTTGATCTGAACGGCGCCGCCCTCGGTCTTGTCGAGAACGTAGACCATCTCTTCATTGCCGAGAAACACCTGCGCACATCAGAGCCCGACACATGCAGGCGAGCAGGGAGCAACATACCATCATAGCGCTGATGACCGTGTTGCCCGCCTGCACGAACGAGTCGGCCCGCTGGGTATGGCAGAGAGGGCGAGGCTGGACAAGGCCAACCAGGGTAGTGTTGGGGACGTGGGTGGAGGAAACGACAAAGGAACGTCGAACGGGAAGACCGAGGGAAGAAGGGAAAAGCGCAGGGCGGGCTGGTCGGTCGAAGGACCGCGCAACAAACGAGCAAGACTGGCCGGGTCATTCTGGTGAGTGACAGTGGCAGTGCTCGCCGCCGCTCGACTTTGTGCGAGGTCGCTCCCCGGGTTACAGCTTGCCGTCACTGAGACGTCCCGCCGCCAGAGCTGGAGGGAGCGAAACGTCGGGTCCCGTGCTGAGGGATTCACGTCCTGACCAGCCGAACAAAGCACCGTCTCCGTCGCCTTTTTTTTCGTGAGCACGGCGTCCTCGGACACCTCCCCACGCTAGCGCCACGAGCGAACAGCCATGCCCTGCCAGCATTCGGCCGCAGCACCCAACATGGATGTATTTCTTGGGGGCGTCGCGACCGCCCGAAATGTGAGCTGCGTGCAACCACAGGTCAGCCGGGGCCATGACGCAATGCCGATCGTTTTATTTAGCGCTCCGCTCAAATGTCAGACGTGCCGGCCCTGCCACCAACCCAAGATCTGTCCCGAATGAACGTGTTCTGGCCGGGACCCCCTGCAGACCGACCGTCGCTCGGCGTCCGACCAGCTTACCCTTCCAGCCAGGGTGCATGTCGTGTCGTGTCATTCTTGGCGCGGTCTCTCTCCGAGTGTCGCCCTCCGTCTCCCTTACAGTCACTCCCCAGGCGGTTCTAAATGGTGGTCCCCGATCTGCGTACATAACTGCAACATTCAGCAAGACATCTTCACATCTTCCACACGTTTCGGCTATATGGTCAGCGTTAGTACTAGGAAAGCCGAGGTGTAAACGGGTCAACGCGCAGACCTTTCAACGGTCGAAAAGTCCATTGTTTCCAGGAGGTCGGCATCGATGGGCGCTCACAATTGATTTGTCTCACTGTCCAAGGATCAGCCAGCCGACGACCATGGCTCGATTCGTCATTCCTTGGGTTCGGTTCCGATTGGTCATGTTGTCTCGATAGCGCGCAAGTACTCGACTACGCGTTGACGTGGACGGTCGAGAGCGTCATGGTGGTCGCAGACACATATCCTACATCATGTGGTTGATGAGACCCACGGGAATGCATCTGACCTTCTGCGCCTTGCTGCGGTTTCACCCTGTCACAAATAAGAGTGCACTTTCGTGGTTTGATTTCAACTTGTCTGACACGAACTCGACTTTCTATCTGCTACCGCAGTTGGCACAGACTCCTCGCACAGATAGGCCAGAGCTTTCCCAGCCCTGCACATTGCCCTTTCCTCGAGGGTCCGGCCCCATTCCGGCCCGGACAACCTCGTGCTTAGAGCCGCATTAAGCTCACGCGTGGAAGCTGGTTCGCCTCCCACCCTCTCACACCCTTGAACCCCACCATTGCTCATCTCATATCGATTCGAACACCGTACACCCCGGCCTAACTCAACCATGAGTGCAACTGTGTATGTCACGCTTCTTTTTGCCTTTGCAACCGGAGTGTGCGTACTAAGCCGTGGTCCTAGGCCAAAAACAATCACCATCAAAGGTGGGCTTGTGACGCCAGTTTCGTTGTGGCGTGTCAGTCGACCCTTTTTTTCACCTCCCAGATATCGAACTTCGCACCCAAGTGGGTCGTAAAAATCCGATCGCGAGGCAATTTCAGATCGAGTTTACCGTCGGCGATGCTACCCGGTCGACCAACCTGGCCAAGGAGAAAAAGAGTCTCACTTCCTGGAACGACAATCTGTCGTTGTGTGTACCTGCGATTTATTATACTCTGGCCAATAGGGTTGATTCTCGTCAGCGATGTGAAAGACAATCGTTCCGCTTTCGTCGTCAAGATTTCGCAGAAGCACCACTTTGGGAAGGACAAGGTGGTGGAAACTCTCACTGACACCATCGATGGGGTGATGGGAAGACTAAAGGATGGCGGTACGGAGCTGATGTCCCTCCTCTGTGGGATTCTGAACTGACGTGGCGTTCGTCATGAAAGTATTTGAAGCAAGTTTTACGAAGGACACTGTCGATAGGTCAGATCTCTTAGGGATAACGATCAAGTTTGCGTTGGTCACCGAGACACGCGAGGGGGCCGCTGCAGACGACATCCAGGCTGTCGATGCCGTCAAGAAGGCCAACGAAGGGATCAGTGGACTCGGCTCCGCGCCCTCGGCTGTCGACTACACTAGTACGGCGATCGATGCTGGTGCCGGCGTCGTCACTAGCGCTCAGACGTACGAAAACACGTGGGGCGTGCTGTTGAAGAGGATCGAACTGTTCGACAAGATTGTCGCCGGTGTCGCCGAGGTAGGTATTTGCATCATTAGCGTCTGGATGATCTCGGTCTGAATGTCGGACAGATCCATCCATATGCATCGATGGCGTGGTCTGTCATCTCTGCTGCGAATCAGGTTCGCTTCGCCCCCAGATACCCATGTCACCGCTGATCGAGGTGATGTTGTCCGCAGGTACTTATAAAGCAGAAACAGCGGGACGAGAAGATCATTCGCGTGGCGGGCGCAATGAACGACGTCTTTACGTTTGTTGAGGATGCCACAGCTTTGAAAAAAATCGAGGGGCACAAAAAGTCCCTCTCGCTTCTGCTACAGCAAGTGACAGAGTGCGGCTACTTCATTGCTGATTACGGGAAAGGGAACTTCTGTCAGTCGTCATTTACTTCATACTACTTGTGACTGATTGCAATGTCCAGTGGTTCGGATGGCGAAATACACAGTCTCGGATGTCGACGCAAAGATTACAGGTTTCGAGAACAAGCTACAAGAGCTAAAGACCGCGTTCTTGGAGGGCGTGGCGCTCCAGACTGAACTCGCCATCTTTCGCGTGATGGACGTCGCGGAGCACACGGGTAGGTCCCAGGTCTCTGGGCCTGGATCCGATACTCATGGATTCAACTTAGCGGAGTCGATTGACCTGAACGATATGCCATATGCGGCTGGGGCTAGGTATGCTCAAGAGAAGGGGTGCCTTCCGGGCACTCGTGAATCCATTCTCCGCGAGATTTGCGACCTCCTGAACAATCCCGCCGAAGATGGCCCGCGCGTGTGTCTTCTCACCGGGGTCGCCGGGTCGGGCAAGTCTGCAATCGCACACACGATCGCCCGACGATACGACAAGCAAGGGAGACTTGGGTCGTCGTACTGCTTCTCTAGCGCTGACATCGCGAGGCGGAATCCCCAGAACCTGTTCAGCACGGTTGCGCGCGACCTGTCCGACCATAGTGCGCAGTACAGGTCTGTCCTCTGGGGCATTGTCAAAAATAACCGGGCGCTTCGGACGTCGACGTCTCCGTTAGAACAAGTCGAGCAGCTCATCGTCGAAGTCAGTGCGCACCTGCATTCCATCGGGCCCCTCGTCGTCGTCATCGATGCGCTCGACGAAAGTGGCGATCGAGCTAGTCGCCGACCACTTCTACAAGCGATCTCCGAGAAGATTATTAAAAACGATCTGCCGACGAACCTTCGCTTCTTGGTCACGGCTCGTCCAGAGAATGACATCCTTGCTGCGCTTCCATCTGATCAGGGCTTGGTTCATAAACAAATGGGTGACATTCCTGAGGATGTCGTCGATAAAGATATCGAGAGGTTTATTCACCATTCCCTCGGTCGGTATCCCGAACTCGAGTTGGGTTGGCCTGATCAAGCATGGTGTCGACTGCTCGTCCGTCATTCACAACGTCTCTTCCAATGGGCAGCGACTGCGTGCAACTTTATTCAAGAAATTGACTCTGGCGTTGGACTAGGCCCAGACACGCAGTTCAGTTTACTTTTGCAGAGCGACGACAAGCGCGAGTTTGCTCGGCCTCTAGATGAGCTGTACCGGACTATACTGGGACAGCTATATAAACTCGATGAGGCTCGGCAATGCTTTCGGGACGTGATGGCTATCCTACTTGCACTAAAAGAGCCGCTATCGATGTCATGCCTTTCGGCACTGTTTGACCTGGATGGGAAACAGAATACACGACGCACCCTAAAACCAATGGGGTCGTTGCTGGACGGCGTGCTCGACGAAGAAAAGCCAATCCTACCACTTCACACGTCATTCCGTGACTTCTTGCTTGACCAGACTCGCAGTTTGGACTTCTATGTTCCCATTTTACCCCGCCACTCCCTCTCCCTCGGACAGGGACTGCTCACCTGCATGCGGAACAGGCTCAGGTTCAACATCTGTGACCTCAACGACTCCCGATTGCGTAACTCTGACGTTCCTAATCTGTCTCATCGAGTAAACATGGCGATTCCTCCACACTTGTCCTATGCATGCTGGTACTGGATGGACCACCTACAGAATGTGGACTACACCCCAGAACTTTCTGAAGAGATATCACTTTTTTTCAAGAACTTCTTTCCCTACTGGCTTGAGGCCATCAGTTTGCTTTCCCTCTCCTCTCCATTGTCATCTATCCCATCTGCTCTGAAAACTTGCACTATGCTTAAAACCTGGACCAAGGTGAGGTGAAAGATGATATCAGGTGAATAGTATTGAAAACAATTCTAGGATCAAGAGATTTCCACACTAGCATCAGAAGGATGCCAATTCATCCAAGTGTTTGCTCCAGTCCTTAGGGAATCCACTCCTTATCTCTATTTGTCAGCCTTGCCACAAACACCAACCAGCTCTCCACTGCACCAACTGTGGAGTGGTCACCTGGAGAAACATGTTTCTACTGCCATTGGACATCCAGTCAACTGGCCTGCAGAGGTCCATACTTTTCAAGGACACACTGATGGGGTCAACTCTGTTGCCTACTCACCAGATGGCACTCACATTGTCTCTGGCTCAGAAGACAACACCATTAGAGTTTGGAATGCAATCACAGGACAGTGTGTGGCAGGTCCACTCCAGGGACACACTGGTGGGGTCTTGTCTGCTGCCTACTCACCAGATGGCACCCACATTGTCTCTGGCTCTTCAGACAACACCATTAGAGTTTGGAATGCAACCACAGGACAGTGTGTGGCAGGTCCACTCCAGGGACACACTAGTTGGGTCTGGTCTGTTGCCTACTCACCAGATGGCACCCACATTGTCTCTGGCTCTTCAGACAACACCATTAGAGTTTGGAATGCAACCACAGGACAGTGTGTGGCAGGTCCACTCCAGGGAAACACTGGTGGGGTCTTGTCTGTTGCCTACTCACCAGATGGCACCCACATTGTCTCTGGCTCTTCAGACAAGACCATTAGAGTTTGGAATGCAACCACAGGACAGTGTGTGGCAGGTCCACTCCAGGGACACACTGATTGGGTCAGGTCTGTTGCCTACTCACCAGATGGCACCCACATTGTCTCTGGCTCAGATGACAGGACCATTAGAGTTTGGAATGCAATCACAGGACAGTGTGTGGCAGGTCCACTCCAGGGACACACTAGTTGGGTCTTGTCTGTTGCCTACTCACCAGATGGCACCCACATTGTCTCTGGCTCTTCAGACAACACCATTAGAGTTTGGAATGCAATCACAGGACAGTGTGTGGCAGGTCCACTCCAGGGACACACTG
>JBBPTT010001260.1:0-11633 GCA_038094175.1 Boletellus aff. lepidospora | reverse complement strand
GTTAGTGAGAACCTCTCGTGTCTTCGCACTACACCTCAGAGTGTGCGCTCGTCTAGTTGCTTTCATTGGTTCTGGACTTAGTGTCGAACCTTTGACCTTGCTGGATAACTCCACGCAAGCGTAACAACATTCATCTGGTCCTCATGATCAATACCCTGCCGGACTTCGAGTCGAATGAGTTCCTCCCCCTCCTTCTGAATCTTTATCATTGTTATCACGCATTTGCGATACAGACCAAACATCTACCCACCGACTCTATGTTAGCAGTGCCATTCGCCCTATCATGCGTTGCGCTGTTGCGCATGAGAGACTACATTCTGGAACTACTCGTCCAGCATGGCATCATTGTCCTCATCCATCAACTCCCTGCCTTACCCATGCATGATTTCATATGGCCCATCCTACAGTCATTCACCCAGTTGCAAATCTGGGACTTTCTTGGCCCTGGGTTCGTCTCTCACCTGCTCGCATTGGGCCGATTATCTGGCGACAATACTGAGGAACCCGCACCTGCTCATCTTAATCCCATCGTGGCTGTCATCCCCATCCCGAACCCTTCCACCGCAGTCACTGAGGATGTGGCAGGAGGCGAATTCTCCACTCCTACCGACCAAACTGGAACCCCATTCCCCAGAAATGACGACCCACTCCCTGTTCCACCTCCCCACGCTAGATCTAGAGCCCGAAGAGCAGCTGCACATAGAGATGCAGACAATCGACTCCTCCAACCCCTCATTAACTCCCTCATCGACTTCATTGCTCAAATCCCTTCTGGATCGACTCACTCCACCCATTGTTACACATGTGAGGACAGTGGACACTATCGCCCAAATTGCCTGGAATACACCTGCCCCCTTTGCAGGGTATCAGCACCCAGTCACTCCCAATACAACTGCCCAGAACGTCGTTGCCGAATCTGTTATAGTGTGGTGCACTCTGTGGAAGCTTGCCCACAGAACAGGGATACCCCTTTCCCTTCCAATGGAAGTGTGACCTAATTCCACCTGGTGTATTCCAAGGGAAGTATGGAACTCGGAGGCAGGGCCTCCTGTCTACTTCGGAGGTATTGTTACAAGAAATGCCACTCCTTGGTGTCAGCAAGTACGCCAAGCAACCTTGATGAGTTTTTCTCCTCCTTCGACTTATGCCTTTGATATTGTGTCATCTTCTGATAGTCATCTACCAATGGGCTCATCCGTTGTTGCTATGCCTCCTATTTTCCCCGTTGATCTTGATGTGCCCATATCCTTAATGGACCCCTTTCTCCCAAGGTGATTCTCTTACATCACCTTGTTTTCCCCATTACCATCATAGCTGTACAAGAGTAGTAACAACAGATGACACCTTCACGGCCGATTCTTAGTCATCCTCATATAGCTAGTCATATATAAAGTCCCCGGGCCTGTATTACCATTCCTTAGCTAGTTCTATGCAATTTATGTGTAGTTATCTGGCCTCCTCGAGACTGCTTCCTGCAGTTAGAGAGATCCTCCTAAGTGTCTTCACACTACACTTTGAGTGTGTGCTTGACTAGTTGCTTTCATTGGTTCTGGACTTAGTGTCGAACCTTTGACCTTACTGGATAATTTCACACAAGTGTAACACTCCTCAGTCCTCGAGTACTCCTCAAGTCTTTAGTCTCAGAGAACCCTCAGTCCTCAGGTATTCCTTGAATCCTTTGACCCTCTCTGTTCTCCTAGGTGGATAGGACACTGTGACCTCTTTGTGAGAGTCCACCCTTCCACAGGTTGCTGGAACAACACTAGATGTGCATTCAGCATAACACCGGTCAGTTCCAACCACCCTCCGACCCATCTCTGACCCTCTGACCTCTGAGGACGCGAGTACAAGGGAGTGACACATAAGTCTTGCTCCAAGTCCTCACCCTTTTGCTCTCTCGTCTCTCTGCACATACAGTCTGGACATTGTCGGACTTACCTGGAGGACTGGATTCAACACATTGACACTGCTGGCATAGCCAAACTTTTCTTCAACAATGTGTTCAAAAGATTCAGCTTACACAACTCCATCATCTCTGATTGTTGTTACAAGAAATGCCATGCCCTTCAGACCGGCATGGCGTGGTATGACCTTGATGAGTTTTTCTTCTCCTTCTTTCTATGCTTCGAGACTGGTAACTTCTTCAGATACTCATCTTCATTCGTGTTACGCTCACCGGGTGGTAAGTGTAAGGACTTGGATAAAGGTCAAGGGCAAGGACAAGGTTACACCCTATAGGTGCAAAGGTTTGGCGTAGATAGCTGCAAGGAGACAGGGACTGGGACCCTGAGGATGCGACCGGTAACAACAACCGGCTGTAGACAAGGAGGAACAAGGAAGTGCCCACTCAAAAATAGGGCAAGGACTTAGAGAAATCCAGGGGAGGCAAGGAGATGCTATTCCAAGTAGGTCTAGCTTAGGGATACATGGCTGGAGCCTTGGGGTTTATATACCCCAGGGATACAGGATGACTAAGCGACCATGGAAGGCTATGGAATGCATAGGAATAAGGATGAGTCAGAGGAACACAGCCGAAGGCTGTGGAACAGGAAGGAAGAATGTTCTAGAGAAGCACAGCCAGAAGGCTGTGGAACAGGAAAAAGAAGAACGGTTAAGTAATACACAGCCAGATGCTTAGTAAAGCTGTACGAGTCATTGGCTGATGAGTCAAAGAAACAAAGTAAGCATAGACAAAAGGAGGAAAGGGGCGAGATAAGAAAAAGAGTAGGGTAAAACGTAACAATTCGGATCTCTATCTGCCCCCCATGCCACCCCTATTTAGTCTCGATCTTGATGTGCCCGTTCCTATTTCAGACACTTCCCTTCTAAGATGATTCTCTTGCATCATCTCGTGTTCCCTCTCCCCCTGGATACCACAGTTTCTTTATCATGATGGATGACTCTTTATTGGCCGATTCTTAGTCATGATAGACGACCTAGCTGTATATAAAGACTTGTGACCTGTACCATTATTCCCTAGCTAGTTCTACGCAATCTACGTTGCAGTTAGAGAGATCCTCTTGTGTCTTTGCACTACACCTCAGAGTGTGCGCTCGACTAGTTGCTTTCATTGGTTCTAGACTTATAAGTTGAACCTCTGACCTTGCTGGATAACTCCACGCAAGCGTAACAAAAGAACTAGCTCTCTTCTTGTCCCTGCTTTTTAGCCGAAGGACTCTAGCCAACCAAACACAAAATCACTCACAGAGAAAAGACTGGACCTACTTGCTCTCATCTTTACGCTAGCCGTTACTACCATCCTGAAATTGGTAGAGGCCATTGTCGCCACAGTCACCCTATACGTGAATCTATTTCGCCGACCTTGACTCATCTAAGAGAAATCCCACCCCTGCTCAGAAGAAGCAGAGGAAATGAAACTAGCCACCACATCCCGATCCAGGATCAGATTGCCTGAGGACTCCGACCACGAAGAAGAATACATCGCAAACTCCCCCGCTCCCCAGCCCGAGAGACGAAGACTAACTGGAACTGCTCAGTTACCAGTTAATCCTTTCCATACCTCTCGTCAACTTTGCCGATTGTCACAAATATCCCCAGCGCCACCAGTCATCTCCATCCCACACAAAGAAGGAAATAACGAACATACCGGGTTCTCTACTCCTCAAGAATCCTCCCCAATTGAGTTATCTCCTCCACATCCGATATCAGCCATGACTCACCAACCTCCCACCTCTGCATCTGTCACACCAGCACCTTCCCCGACACCAGCCCTGATTATAACCAAGAAGTCAGAAATCAGGGCAGGATGTCCAGAAAACTTCAGTGGGAAGGCTGAAGATGCTAAGAGATGGTTCCGAGTGATGAAAGCCTACTTCATGCTCAATCATGAAGTATATGACGAACTGGCACAGATTGTTATTCTCTTGAATAACATGAAGACCGGACTAGCAGCCACATTTGTGGAAGGATGGTATCAGAAACTAGATGATGCAGCGCAAGGGAAGATCAATATCACCTTCAACGAATTGGAGAAAGATTTCTTTACAACCTTCTCCCCAGGTGATGCTCAGGCTGATGTGCAATCCAAGCTTTACACTTTAAAACAGAGAAGGGGAACGTTCCCTAGCTTCAGAGCTCAGTTTGAACTGCTGGTAGCCAACGCAGGCATGGGACATCAAGACACAATCCTCATAGACCTCCTCAGGGCAGCAGTAAATGGAGACATCGTAAACCTTATGACAGCGGTAGATCCAGTTCCTGAGAAATGGATGAAATGGATCGAGAAAGCCGCCCAATTTGACCAAATCAGGACCAGAACCCAACTCCTCAGAATGGGTCAAATTCACCCTGAAACAGGATTATCTAGGAACCATCGGGACCCGAACGCCATGGAAATCGACACCATCAAACTGTCTCCCACCGAAAGAGTGGAACATATGAGGAATAACAAATGTTTCATTTGTCATTGAGTAGGATGTTCCACGAGGAACCATCAATCAAATGGACAGAATTTCAGGGGAAGGACTAGGGAAAGGAATTACAGGAAAGTCTCTCCCCCATCAAGAAATGCACCACCTACTCGAGTATTACAGACAGAAGACGAAGTCCAAACCTTCCTTGAAAGGAACAAGATTTCGAAGGCCAAAGCGGTCAAAGTTCTTGAGATATGCTTCTCGCAAGACGAAGAAAAAGGAGAAAAAGAGGAACCTGCCCCTCAGGAGAAAGAAGTTGAGGGTTTTTAAAGGGGAAAGGTGTTTCAGCATCACCAATCCCCACCACTGTTATTCCTGTAATTATATTGCCAATCGCAGACTGAGCAATTTGACTTCCCATCTCACTCTGTGAAGAAAAAACAGGAAAAACCGCTGAAGTATCGTCCCTCGTAGACAGTGGAGCAAGTAATTGCTTCATAAACAAGAAACTAGTAGAATGGCTAGGATTAACGACTCGAAGACTCAAGATTCCCATCAAAGCTACAAATGCGGATGGGACCCTCAACGAAAATGGAATGATATGAAGGAAAGTAACCCTTTCCATGACAATTGAATCACTACTATTAAAGAACCAGACCTTCCTTGTCATCAACTGTGGAGAAGAGGATGTCATACTAGGAATGTTGTGGTTAAGGATGGTGAACCCAGAGATCAACTGGACCAAAGGCGAGATCATCCTCCCTGAATCGATTGATCCAATACCACATTCACAAGATCATGTCGAACAGTGATATCTACTCTGCTATCTGTCAGCCAACCCAAATGCCTATATCAATCAAGAAGTGATTAGGAAGATAACTCATTCTATGGAGATTGCTCAAGCCAAAATGGTAAACAAAAAGGAAACCATTCTTCCCCCGGAATTCGAGGAATTCCAATGAGTGTTCGAAGAACCTCCCTTAGGCAAACTTCTGTCATATGCCGTTCCAGCACTCCGGTCCTCCGGTCCCATCTCTGCTACAACTCCGATGTGATCTCCTTCAGGATGCATTCCCTGACCCCCGGACCCACGTGACCATTTCCTTTTATGTACTTCCTTGTATTCTGACAGGCTGTGCCACCTTCCAATATTTACATTATAGTTTACTCAGCCTCCATTTGTTATGCTGAACGCACGGGGAGTGTTGTTCAAGCAACCTGTGGAAGGGCGGACTCTCATGAAGAGGTCACAGTGTCCTAACCACCTAGGAGAACAAGGAGAGACAAAGGACCTGAGGGGCACTCGAGGACTGAGGACTCAAGGAGACGAAGGACTCGAGGGATACTTGAGGGCTGAGGAGTGACACGAGAGTGCGTATATTCGCATAGAACAAGTGTAAAGAACAGACAAGTATGCTAACGGTATATATAGGCGTAGATGAGTAATCATCGAAGCCTATGGAACGCGGTAGAATGATGTGGTAAGCTGCTACTATCAAAGCACAGCAGGTACCAGGTACGAAAGGTAACTAAGGGAAGTAATCCGATATGACTCGGATAATGCAAGAGAACTGACTGAAGATGAATAGGAAGTGGTCGAAGTGCTCGGAGAAGACAAGGGGAGTGGCGTGATGAAGAGAGAGAATGGAAACGAGGAAGATACAAGGGGCTAAGGAGAAAATCGTAACATTACTCCCTTCGTACAATTGAGCTCCAGGATCAATCCATAGAAGATGGCATTCCTCCAAACAAGCTGGTAGATTGTGCAGGAGTGAGATATTCAAATGGACAGTCGTCGAAGACGTGTCCAGATTGATTGCAACCGGAGCAGATGCGAGTCGGGCAGGCTCTAGCGCTGTGTCCCCAGTGTAAACAAACATCACATTGGCTGGTGAGGCACTCTCTCCAACAATGGCCCAGAGCGAGGTTGTGGCAGTTAGGGCACGCGTATCCAGGGCAATTTTCGATGTAATGGCCCAGTTCACGACAATGGAAGCACCGGGTGGTGGGGGTCGCAGGAGTGGGATGAAAAGGCCGGGGTAATACGCGAGTGGGGGAGGAGAGGACAGAGGTGCCATTGGGAAGAGTGATGACGTACGATTGGGGAGGGGAGATGTGAATGACCTCGTCGACTTCATTGGAGGGGATGGATGGGAGTGACTGCGATTCGACGAGGGTTGTTTCAGGGGATGGAGTAGCAGCGCGAGCGGAAGACGGTTGGCTCAAGAGCACTGGAAGAGCCATGGGGGAGGACCCATCTGGGGAGGTTCACTGGGATCAAAGTATGAGATTGGAGGAGGATAAGATACGAGAGATGTAGGCATCACGATCAAAGACGGGTAAGCTGGTAAAGATAGTACTAAACAATGGGTAAACGAGATTCAAGGGCAATTGAGAGACAAAAATATGGAAACCATGCAGATGGAGAACAGAAAGGATACGTTCCGGGAGGCGATTAATAGCTAGGCGCAAAGGGAGGCCATAGCTGGTGGGGCGATCAACAGGCGCGACATGAAAATGGAGGGTTTGAGCACGAGTAGCGTCATGAAATAGGCGTACTAATTCCTGAGAGATCTCGTCCTCGACGTAGAGAGGGAGAGCCTCCAGGGCGAGGACTAGGGGAGGTTCAGAAAGGATGGCAGAATAGAGGGTATGGGCGGCGAGACGTGGGAGATAGGTTGGTTGTACTGGGGTGTTGCGAAGAGTGGCGCGACGAACAGAAGCGGCAGAGATAGAGGAAGAGGGGGACGACTGGGGAGAAGTGGGAATGGACATGCTAGGTAAAAATCCAGTAGATAGAGAAGAAGATGGCGAGAAGAGCAATGAAGACAAGGGTTCCCAAGAGAGGGAAGAAAGGGCGAAGGACTAAATACATTTCTGAAGGTTTAACGTAATTGATGGTCTTTTTTACATTTAGATAAAAGGAGGGGGGCGTGACGGAGATTGCTTTCGGGTTCCCAGGTGTTTTCTGATGAGCCGTAACCCTTCCATGCGGTCAGGTACTTGTAACGGCCAGGGGATCCCCGGTGTGCGAGAAGTGCCTCGACTTCATATTCTTCTTCGTCGGCAATCAGCGTGGGCGGTGGTCTGGAGAATGAGGGGCCGTGTGCATTAGTCTGTTTAAAGGAAGAAAGCAGTGATGCGTGGAAGACATCGTGGATTCTCCATGTGGGAGGGAGGCGGAGTCGGTAAGTAAGTGGTGATAGGACCTGGGATATTTCAAAGGGTCCGTGTCTTTTGGGGGCGAGTTTCCTGGATGGGTAAGGGATGCGGAGATTAGTGGCTTCGAGCCAAACCTTTTCCCCTACTTTCCAGGGAGAGAAGGAACGAGTGGAATGTCGAGTCATGGCCAGACGAGCGAGATCATGAGCTGCGAGGGCCTCTTCTCTGGCTTTGGCTAGGGAGGAGAGACGATCAGTGAGAGCGGGGAGGAACGTTTTACCCAGGGCAGGGTAGGCTCGGGGTTCGTAACCAAGGAGGAGAGAGAACGGTGATTTCCGGGTGGAGCTATGCGGGACGGAGTTGTGGTGGAACTCTGCGGTGGTTAGGAAATTAGTCCATTCTAAGGGGTTATTAGCACAGAAAATACGGAGATACGTTTCCAATTCTTGATTGGTTCGTTCAGTTTGACCGTCGGTTTGGGGGTGGTAGGCGGTGGAGAGGCGTAGGTCATATTGGAGAAGTCTGGCAAGTTCTTGAGCGAAAGCTGAGGCAAACTGAGGGCCCCTGTCAGATATAATGGAATCGTGAAGGCCGAAACGTTTGAAGACATTATCGAAAAATAATTTAGCTACTCCTGCGGCATCAATGGTTTTGAGGCAAGGGAGTAAAATTACCCCCTTTGTAAGGCCGTGGTCGACCACGACCATGACAGAATCAAAACCCGATGATAAGGGGAGGTCAGTGATGAGGTCAACGGAGATTTGTTTAAAGGGAAGGGTCGAGGTCGAAGGAATAGGATTAAGCGGAGGAACGGTGGGGTGGGTGTTGACTTTAGACTGCTGGCAGAGGGCACAGCCAGCAACGAAGTTCCGGACGAAGGTAGCGAGGCCAGGCCACCAATAGTCGTGTTCTACCAAAGCCTTGGTGCGAAATTGCCCGGCGTGACCGGAGGTGGGGGAGGAGTGAAGGGAATGGAGGAGATCGAAGCGAGCTTCAGGAGGGACGTAGAGGCGATCCTTAAAGTATAATTTCCCGTCGTGTAGGGACCAGTCAGAGAGGGAGGAGCGAGGGAATAGAGGAGAATTGTCCTTGAGAGCGTTAACCGCTCTGAGGACCAGAGGGTCGGAAGGGGAGGAGACAGAGATCTTCTCCGCCAAGGCGAGGTCGAAGGCAGCGATGACGGCGGGTTCGGGAAGTATGGGGGCGATATTATCAAGGGAGGTGTCCACGGAGTCGCGTCGGGAGAGGGCATCCGCTGGTCCCATTTGTGTGCCAGGGGTGACTTTCCAGGTGATGTCGAAGTCCTGGAGGAGAAGGGACCAGCGGGCTTGTCGTCGAGACAGCTTGCGAGGGTCCTTCAAGTAGGAGAGATTTTTGTGGTCGGTGAGAACGGTGACCGAGTGAGGGGTGCCAAGGAGGTAGTGTCGCCATTCTTGTAGGGCAAGAATGACTGCTAAGAGTTCTCTGTCATAGATGTCGTAATTTCGTTCAGCAGGATTAAACGTTTTGGAGAAGTATGCACAAGGATGGAGATCACCGTTGACGTCTGCTTGGAGTAGGACTGCGCCTGCTGCGAGGAGGGAGGCGTCGGTCATAAGTGAAAATGGTCTGGAAGGATCGGGGAGCGATAGAACAGGAGCGGAAGAGAAAACGGATTTGAGGGTGGTGAAGGCTTTGTCCTGGAGCGGGGTCCAAAGCCAGGGTTCATCTTTCTTGGTAAGGAGGACGAGGGGGGCTACAATATTGGAGAAGTTCGGAATGAATTTCCTGTAGAAATTAGCAAACCCGAGGAAGCTGCGAATTCCCTTAACCGAAGTTGGGGGGGTCCAGTCAGCTATCGCGGTTAGTTTTACCGGGTCCATTTCCACGTGTCCCTGGCCGATGATCATTCCCAGATATTCCATTTTCGGAGTGTCGAAGGAGCATTTAGTGAGTTTGAGCGATAAGTTGTGCTTTCGGAGGCGTTGGAAGACTCGAAGGGTTCGCTGGTGATGGAGGTCGAGGTCGTCCTTGGTATGTATGCCAATGTCATCCATGTAAATTTTCAACCAACCTTCGGTGAGAATGTCAGCGAAGATATGGTTCATGAAACTCTGGAAGGTCGGAGGGGCGTTGTTAAAACCGAAAAACATAACTGTGGGTTCAAAAAGTCCGAGGGGTGTGATGAAGGCGGCCTTCCACTGATCTTCCTCTTGCAGTCGGATGTTGTTGTACCCCCATCGGATGTCCAATTTAGTAAAGATAGTGGACTCCTTCATGTCGTCGATGAGATCGGAGATAAGAGGGAGAGGGTAGGCGTTTCGGATGGTGAACTCATTGAGATATCGATAGTCTTGGCATGGACGGAGGGTGCCATCTTTCTTTGGGACGAAGAAGAATGGAGATGCCTGAGGGGATTTGGAAGGGACGATCCGGCCAGTTTTCAGGTTTTCCTCGACGAAAGCTTTACAAGCTTCTTTTTCAGCCGGGTTGAGGGGGTATACCTTAGCTATCTTTGGGACAAAGGAGGGTTTTAGTTCGATTACATGATCATAAGGGCGGTGCGGAGGGAGAATACTGAACATCTTTTCAGAGAAGACGTCAGAATACTCTTTACACCATTCCGGAACTTCTTGTTCCTTTGGGGCTTCTTGTTGGGCGAGTTGGGTGGAGAGAGTGATCTTGTCGAGGGAAAGAGGGGTTGTGGGGCGTATAGTGATGGTTTTGGTGATCCAGTCAATGTCGGGGTTGTGTTTGGTCAACCAGGAGGTTCCTAGAATGACTTTCTTTTCGCCGAGCGAGGTCACCATGAACTTGATGTCTTCCGAGTATGAGGGAAAGGATGTTCTGGCAGATATGGTAAATTGGATGATCCCTTTTCGGTTGGGGGTTCCATCCACATTTGTGGCTGTAAGGGGTTGAGCCATCCGGCGAATACCGGATCGGAGGGATGGTACGAGGCTGGAGTCGATGAAATTTCCAGTTGCTCCGCTATCGATAAGGGCGATGGTGTCGACGATTTGAGACTGGGATTGTAGGCGAACAGGGATACGGATGGTTCTTTCATTTGATTTGCCTACTAGTACATGAGGGAAGGATGACGTCGAGGCAGCTTCCCTATTTAAAAACCCGGTTCAAGGCTATCTATTTGCATTTCTCCCGGTTCGAAGCATAGTTTAAGCGTTTGAAGGATTTCTCCTTCCCCTTTCCCAGTGGAGCGGAGTTGGGACATGTAGGTTTCAAGGGCAGAAGGAGGAGGGGCAGGGACGATGGCTGGAGTATGAGCGGTAGCAGTGGCGATGGTGGTGGTCTCTCGAGGTCGAGAGGGTCGGAGAGGAGTTGTGAAGGTGGTGCACTTCCCTGCATTGTGCCCTTTCTTTCGACAGCGAAGACAGCGGCCTTCCCGGAAGCATCGGGCCCGTTCTTCTGGAGTGAGCTTCCCTACTCTGAGGGTGTCAACGTCCATGGTGTTCGGGTCCGACGAAGAGGTGTTATTGGTACGAGGGGAGGAGAAGAAAGACGTCTGGGGGTTGCCCTTTTTCAAGGCGTTTATCCGTGCGACCTGGGCATGAAAGGTTTTCGCCTTTTCGATCCATCCATTGATAGTATCGGGGATGGTGGACATGGAGAGGATGAGGGTTGTGATATGTTGGTCGAGCCCTCCAGTCATCATATGGATAAGGGTGGCATCATCGGAGATGCCCGCTTTGGCGGCGAGGTTCTGAAAGTCGGTGATATATTTTTGAAAACCGTCGTCGGTTTTTGTGGATTTCTGACGAAGAGAGGAGAGTTCTAGGCGGGCGGTGGTCTTGATATCGTAGGGGAAGAACGTGGATTCGAAGTTGGCGGCGAGTTTATCGAAGGTTTTCTCAGTGGTGGGGATGTTCTTGTCAGCCATCCGGTCATACCACATCTCAGAGAAGGACACACCGCGTCCCTTGCTCATTCGGTTCAAGGTGGTCATGATCTTGGCTTCGTCAGAGGAGTATTGCGTGGGGTTGATCTGGAAATAGGCTTTCATGGCTTTAATCCATCGAATGGACTCGCTGGGCTCCCCCGAGAAATCGAGGGGGAGAGCAGCCTTGAGCTCGGGTTGAGTGGTTGCCATGGGTACTGAGG
>JBBPTT010001259.1:0-11648 GCA_038094175.1 Boletellus aff. lepidospora | reverse complement strand
GTTGTTGGGTTTTAGAAGTGTTTCAATGTCTGAGATGGACCCTCATCAGCCTTGTTTCCCATATGGGAATCTAAATCCATGGGGACATCTTTGTCCCCACTGACAACCTCTGACCTAGGTACATGCAGAAGGTTGTACTTGGCGAATGCTTTGCTGATCCTAGTCACCTGAAGCTTGGACCAAGCCTCAGGATGTAGGTCTGACAGAAGAACATCCTCCAACTGCACCTGCAGATGCTGCACTTCCTCCTTGTACCATTCGAAGGAGTGATTGGTTGCATTGTCTGCAGCTGGAAGGTTGTATTCCCTCTGAAGGAGGCTGTAGATCACCTCTGCGGCAGGATTAGAGCTGCCATTGCCCTCTTCAAGGCAATTGAGTGTTATGCTGAAAGCACATCTAGTGTCGTTCGAGCAACCTGTGGAAGGGTGGACTCTCACGAAGAGGTCGCAGCATCCTATCCACCTAGGGGAACAAGGAGACGAAGGACTTGAGCAGAACTTGAGGACTGAGGGCTTGGTGGGACTGGGGACTCGAGGGTTACTCGAGGACTGAGGAGTGACAAAAGACTACATATATTCGTGTAGAACAAGTGTAAAGAAAGTACATGTGTGGTGAAGGTATATATAGGTGGAGATGTGTCAGCATCGAAGCCTATGGAATGTTGTAGAACAATGACAAAGTGGAAAGGTACCATCAAGGTACAGGAATGGTAACTAAGTGGCGAGATCCAAAAGGATATGAATAGAAAGGGAGGATGGGCCGAAGACAAAGAGGAAGTGACTAAAGGCCTGGGAGAATAGCCCATAGGGGCCAGCATAGTGAAGCAACTCAATAGAAAGAAGAAATAAGGTAGACGAGAGAACAAAGATCATAACATTGAGCATCTCATAGATGGAGGTTCTTGCCCACCAACCAGCATCATCAGCATTGTGGGTGGTGATGCCATTAGCAGTGAGGTAGGCTGTGATATCCTCAAATGAGGAGGTCTTGTTGAAGTCTCCAGCTCAAGGCTCATGGCAATGAATGGCAGGACTGACCTCTGCCCATTCAAAAATGGACTTGTACTGTCCAGGTACAATGAGAAGGTGGGCCAATTCATGGACCCATATTGCATGGTTCACATGCCCATGAGGAATGGGAGCTAGGCACTCCATGATGAGGAAACCTCATACTCAATGAGGAGGCAGAGGATTGAGAGGGGAGTTTTCATCCTCCCAATCAGTTCCGGAGCCTGAAGCCCCAGGGAAGATCCTGAGCAGGTCTCTTCGAGTCTTGTGGGTCAGGTATCAAGATTGAGTCTTCTCAATATAGGAGACCCAAGTCTTCATGGGGGCATTGAGAGATGGTGCACCTTTTGGGAGCACCAGGTTCTTTTTGGATGGAAAGATCATTCCTGGCCTGGATGAGGATGGTGGTGATGGTGGTATCCTCTGGGAACCACCTGACAAGTTGTCACAAGACAACAAGGATGGAGGACAAGACATTGAGGATAGAGGACAAGACATTGAGGATGGAGGTACCATTAGATACAAAGACAAGGATGACAGGGGGCAGGATACAGAGGCAGATGGCATGGCAGGATATGAGGAGGGTGAGACGGTAGCAGGAGGAGGCATGAAGGAGCTGGGCTCTGGGGTGCTGGTCAAGCTAATGCTCACTTGAGGGACCTGTTGCTCTGCTAGGTGCACCTTGAGCACTGCAGTGTAGACCAGGGGAGGTCTGTTGAAAAGGATTGGCTTCCCACAGCTATAGGCCTTCATGGCCTCCTTCTTTTTCTTTGCCTTTTCAGAGGCCCAAGCAGGCAGCCTCCAATCCTTCATGGCAGCAGCCATCACATCACTGATGGCCAGGCCCTGACACCTCCTCCAAAGATTGAAGAAGGTGATGAGGTCCTGAGCCCTCTTTGTTGAGAGGCTGTTTCAACATGTGTGGCTGCAAACACTGCATGAATCTCCTCCCCTGTGTTGATCAGATGAACAGGACCCATGATCCCATTCTCCAATCATGCAGTCATGTTGTAGATCCACTGTGTGGGGGTAGGAGGATTCATGTGTGCAGCCATCTGCTGCCTGGCTCAATTGTAAGCATGAGGACTGGGACAGAAGGCAGCATAGTGACATTGTTAGCCACAGGGAGTGAGAGGATCAGAGCAGGGGGCAGCACAGTGGCACTATCAGCCACAAAGTCATCATAAGAGACAATGGGATGGGACTGTGGTGCAGGGAACAGAATAACTGGAGAGGTTGCCCTCTCCTTTCTTTTGGCTGAGGCCAGGGTGGGAACAGATTCTGAGGAGGAAGGGGCAGCAGGTTCTACCTGCTCCCTCTCCCCAGAAAAAGAGAAGGCTGGGGGTACCAGCCAAGATGATAAGGAGGCAGGGCCTCCAGAGATGATGGTGGGGGGGCAGACACAGAGGGGACAGGCATGGTGGGGGCATATGTGATGGGGGCAGACAATGGGCACAGAGTACCTGTTGCAGCATGACTTTTCACCCCCATGATACATCCCCTTTTCTCATTATCTTATCTTATCGCACTGCATTACTTAGCACCTCAGAACACTTTATACAATTAACCTTAAATTCCCATGACTCATCCTGTGCCAGCACAGCCTTCTTTTATCTCTGTGCTGTGCATGGCTATGCTTACTTCCATTCTGCCTCATGGACTCCTCATGACTCTCCATGCTGCACCCACACTGCCTAGCACAGCCTCAAGTACTAGACATGACTCATGCATGCAGCCTCTTCCCTTGTTCTCTACATATATCTTTAGATCAGTAGATTTGATCACTACATGTACAAACATAAGTAGGACTATATAAACCCAGGAGATTTGGCTAGAATCCCCAGTCAAATCTTCTTGGATATTCTCCTCCAATTCCTCTTGGACAAGGTCCTCCTCTCATCGCTCTTGCTTCTCTCTCACTATTGAGGGATTGAAGTGTTTCAGTACCCTGCAGATGCTCAATTTTGTCTCAGGCAGTGTTGAGAGCATCCTGCAGTTCACACCTCTCCTCATAGAGGCAATCAATGTGGCACTGCAGAAAATTGTACTCTTCGTGGCAACAGTGACATGCTGTGTCATTGGCAAGATGGTGGATGGCATTGTCCATGGAGGCAACATTGACTGCCATTACCATTGCAACATGCACAGAATAATCATTGCATATGCAACAGTCACCACCATGACAAAGAATGGGGAAGTGGGGATGGACCACCCATGGAGGAGTCTGCTGCCAAGATCATGAAGAGTGGTGACACCTACCATGTTGGTTGTCATGTGGAGGTGACAGGGACAACTCAGCAGGTTGCTTGTTGCTGCCTGTGTGGGTACTGCCTGGGCCAGCATTGGAAGAGGTGGTGTTACACTTGCATGGAGCTATCCAGCAAGTCAGAAGTCTGGGGATGAATCCAGACTAAAACAAAGACACTATTTGAGTGCACACTCTGAGGTGTAGTGCAAAGACATGAGAAGTTCTTACTAACTGTGGTCCACAGTCTCATGGAGGCCAGAAAACTACATGTAGATTGCATAGAACTAGCTGGGGAGCTATAGTACAAAGTGGGTCAAATTATATAGTACAAAGTAGAGTGTGTGAACAGCCATGAGGAGTCAGGATGAGTCACTGGTTGCTAAGATAAATGATGTATCAATGTGCAGCCAAAGATGGGATCAATGGATCAAAAGATGATGGCTGAAAAGGCTATGCAAGGTTACCATTGGGGCAGCAAGGTGAAGAGGTGAGAGTGTGAAGAGGTGATGGGGTTTGAGGGGTATCCAGGCCAGTGACTAGATGAGTCTGGGTTGGATTAAAGGTGGCCTTTGATATTTCCAATAGTTATTAAGGGAGCCTGTTATCTTTGGTAGTCATTGTTCCAAGAAGTAGGTAGTGGGAGAGACTTATCAAGGGTAGAAAAGGGAAAAACTGTAACAGGTTGTTACAGTTTTTCCTTTCTTACCTCAATGATAAGTCCCCTATTCTCAATCTGGACAATGATGACTACCAATGAATCCCTAGGATCCTTCCTACTGGAACCAATCCACAAGTTACTGGAGACAGTTCCTGTGATACCTGCCTTATCCTTTCACATTGTCACCTCTTCACAGTCATCACACCTTCACCATCTCACAATAATGGTAACCATGCATAGCCTTGCAGCCACCATCTTTTGATCCCTTGATTCCATCATTGATGCTGTGCATTGATACATCTTTCACCTTGGTTACCCGTGACTCATCCTGACTCATCATGGCTATGCGCACTGCCTATCTCTACACTATATAATTGAACCCACTTTGTACCATAGTTCTCCAGCTAGTTCTATGCAATCTATGTGTAGTTTTCTGGCCTCCACGAGACTGCTCATCACAGTTAGTGAGATCCTCTTGTGTCTTCGCACTACACCTCAGAGTGTGCACTCAACTAGTCGCCTTCATTGGTTCTGGACTTAGTGTCGAACCTTTGACCTTGCTGGATAACTCCACGCAAGCATAACACAGGTGGTCATGCCACTGGGGAGAGCACTGCCACACAATGAAGAGTGTCCTTGTGAAGACATGGAAGATGTGGATGGATAGGGGGATGTGGGGCAGGAGTACTTTGGATGCTCAGGATGTTGTGAGGACAACAGCATGATGGTTAGAGAAAAGAAGAAAAAAGAGATCACAAGGTGCAATGTAATTAAACATGGATAATTTGAAAAAGGAAATACATGTGAATTAGGGAAATGATCAGCAAACCTTAATCTAACCATGGTGGCTATGTTGTTTGGGGTGTGGGTTATTTGATTTTTGGAGTCTGATTGGAATATCCAAATCAGACAATCACACTGCTGCAACTGCATGACAGTGGTCATATATGGTGTCACATACCATTTGCCTTGCAAGGCTCCCATGTGGAATCTCCCAGATTCCACTTAACAAGAAATTCAACCTTGTTGGCTGTCCATTGGTGGGCAAGTATCTTGTCCACCATCCATTCCTCACCATTAGTCTGTCCAATATCATAAAATGCATGTGCATCACACTCTGGGAACAGTACATTGTCATTGACCTCATACTGGCACAGCAACCCCATGTGAAACATAGGGTAGATGCACCATGTCTTTAGTTCTGCTGGGAGGTCCAGTGTGTATGTATCCCCAGAGCCGTTGTGCTTGAGGACCCTCATAGGTCCAATGTACCAAGGGAGGAGCTTGCAGGCTCATCCTTTCGGTAATGTAAGGTTCTGGGTTGACAGGTAAACCATGTCACCTATCTGGAGGGTAGTACCCTCTCTTCTTTTTTTATTTGTGTGATACATTTGTATCATGCAGCTCTCAATGATGGCATTATGGGCCATCTCCAGGTTGTGCAGTGCTTGTTGCATGAACATTTTCACACCTGGTGTGATGGAAGAGTGATCCTCCTTGATCTGCCACATCAGGACAGGCATGTACCTATAATTGAGTTCAAAGGCAGCAAAACCCATTGAGCTGCTGATGCTCAAGTTGATTGTGAACTTGATCATGGGTACTTTCTCTACCCAGTCCCACTGGTCAGGGCAGACTGTCACCCATAGTATCTGTACTACATTTCATATGGCTTGTTCTGATGAGCTGTCTGTCTGAGGATGGAACACTGTAGACATCAGGAACTTTGCTCCCAACATTCAGTGCAATTCATGCCAGAATGTCAATGTGAACTTCACATCTCAATCAGAGACTATTGTCTCAGGAAGTCTGTGTAATTGAACCACTTCTTTGATGAACATTGACATGGGTTCAGATGCTTGGACAGTTGTATTCACTGGTACTAAATGTACCATGGTCATGAGACAACACAGGACAACCCACATGTAGTCGTGTCCATCACTTGATGGGAAAGGTTCCACAAAATCCATGGCAATTGACCTCCAGGGTTGTCTAGGCACTGGAAGGCTGTGCAATAAGCCTTTAGGCTGTTGGTTGTTGACCTTGATGGTCTAACACATAGGACAGGTTCAACAGAACTTTTCCACTTCCCAGCCAAGCTTTGGCCACCAGTACCACCTGTGGATATAATCCACTGTTCATTGTGGGCCAAAATGCCCTAGCATTTTGTGTGCTTGATTGATTACTGTGGCAATGATACTGTTGCCTTCATACTCTGCATGTGGGAGGCACAATACCTCCTCTCCTGTTCCATTCTTTGTGTAGAGAAGTCCATCTCACTCTATGAACTGGGAATAGTGGTCTGTTTATGCCAGGACCTTCACAAACAATGAGTTGCTACTATACCCTTTCCATATGGTGGCCAGGAACTCTGGCATATCCCCATACTCTATTGGAGAGGCTCAAGAGGCTTCAGCAGATTCAAAAATGGTAGAATCTTCCTCCACAATTGCAAGAGAAGGTTTCTCATTCATCTTCTCCACTGCCAAGGCCATTTCTTGAGCCTCCAGAGTGCAGTGTTCCTGCTTTTCCTGGAGTCAACAGCTCTTCCTTGGACCTTCTTGGTCCCTTATTGCTGATAATCTCAGCTCCTTCCATCAGTCATGAGGGAGGTCATCTCCCTCTGGGTCCAAGCAGATATCTGCATTGACCCGGTCTATTTCCTCATTGGAGGTGTCATCACCTCATTCTCTTTCATAGTATTGGGACAAACTATCCACTACATGGTTTTCAGATCCCTTAGCATAGATAATATTTGTGTTACAAGAAATGCAACAGCATTGACCCTGGAGCAGAGAGGGTTGTCTTTGATGAGTTTTTCTTCTCCTTTGACCTATGCTTCTGATATTGTGTCATCTTCTGATAGTCATCTTTTAACCAGATCTTATCCCATTCCTATGCCACCTATCTTTCCCCTTGATCTTGATGCACCCATTACTATTTCGGACACTTTTCTCCCAAGATAATTCTCTTGCATCATCTCATGTCCCCCCTTCCCCTTGATACTGCTGTAGCTTCATAACTATTGATGACTCCTCATCAGCCAATTCTTAGTCATGATAGATATCTAGCTGTATATAAAGACTAGTGACCTGTACTATCATTCCTTAGCTAGTTCTATGCAATCTACATGTAGTTTTCTGGCCTCCATGAGACTGCCCATCACAGTTAGTGAGAACCTCTAGTGTCTTTGCACTACACATCAGAGTGTGCACTTAACTAGTATCTTTGTTTGAGTTCGGACTTATCATCTGATCTCTTGACTTGCTGGATAACTCCATGCAAGCATAACAATTTGCATCAAATCTCAACATGTAGTCAATCCAATGGACTTGTCTATTCAACAACTTCTGTTGGGTCTTGAGGTATCCCAATGCCTCATGATTGGTGACAATTGTAAATTTGAATCTGAGGAGTTTGTCCTCTCATTTTAGCAGGGCTTCAATAATTGCAAGTGTTTCACATTTAAATGTCCAGTAATTTTGTTGAGCATCACTCAACTTTTTTGACATGAAGCCTGTGGGATGGCATGTCCTCCATTTGGGTCCTTGCCTGTAGAGTGCACCTACTCCATAGAGGGAAGCATCACACATGAGCCAGATTAGCTCATCTTTTCTGGGGTCAATGGGATGTAGGATCAGGAACCTACATGCTAGATGTTACACTGAACACACTCTCATGTTGTTTGAGCAACCTGTGGTGGAGTGGACACTCATGAAGAGGTCAACAGTGTTCCAGTCACCCAGGAGAACAAGACTAGAGACTAAGGATGAGAGCTACAAGCAAGCTTGAGGCACAAGGACTTGGAGATCAAGAGGAGCGACAGAAGACTGCACAGTATTGCATAGAACAAGAGTGAAGAACATTACAGAGTAGCTAAAGGTATATATAGGCTGAGATGTGTCAGCAATGAAGCCTATAGAACATGGTGGAAGGATGAAATAAGCTGTGACCATCAAGGTGCAGCAGAAACATAGCTAAGCAGTAACTAAGGGTAGCAATCCAAGATGACTCAGATATTGAGGGAGAACTGACCAATGACAAACAAGAAGTAATTGAAATGAGTAGAAAAGATAAGGGGACTAGCACAATGAAGAGAATGGATGGATACAAGGTAGATTGTTGTGATTTTCTCCCTTTTGTCATGTCTTTTCCTTATTACCATTGAATCCCTTTGTTGTGCAGGCCCCTATGGCCTTTATTCTTCTTCCTTTGTGTTTATTCTTTTTGTCTTCGGCCCTTACTCTTCTTCGATCTGAATCCTTTCAGATCTATCTGCTTAACTACTGTTCCTGTGCCTTGATGGCCATCTCTTCCTTTGTCATTGTTCCATTCGATTCCATAGGCTTCCTTGCTTACACAATCCAGCCTATATATACCTTTGTCCTCACATGTACTTTCCTTACTCTTGCTCTATGCAATACAAGCGTACCTTGTGTCTCTCAAGTCCTCAGTCCTCTGAGTCCTAGCCACAGTTCTTTGTCTCTGTCAGGAAGATCCCTTTGCTCTCCTAGGTGTCTGGGATGCTGTTGACCTCTTTGTGAGAGTCCACCCCATTCACAGGTTGCTTGAGCAACATAAGTGTCTGCTCAGCATAACAAAAGAGCAAGAGTATCCTTCGCCCCTTCTACTTAGGAGCAGAGCTACCCCCTCAGTATGTCTAGAAGACCTCGCACTTGTCAGCCCATCAGGCCACCCTCAGACTCAGGCTCTGACCAAGAAACTTCCCACTTGCACCCAGCATCATTCCCAGAACCCACTCCCTGGGTAAACCCCTTCACACACCTCCAGCCCTTAGTCTCAGCCTCCCCCAGGAGGATCCCAGGATTGACTCCCTTGCTCAACCTAGTACTCCACCCACACCCTTGATCCCCAGTCCCCAGCCAGCTTAGCCTGGAACCTCCTCCCTCTCAGGTCCAAACTCCAGTAAACCCCATCACTCTGGCACCCCCTGCACCCCCAGTCCTTGCACTCCCTGCCCCACCAGTTGCCCCATCAGCACTCCCACCCACTACCATGGCAACCACCAAGTCCGAGCTCAAGGCAGCTCTGCCTGTAGACTTCAATGGAGAACCTAGTGAATCCATCCAGTGGATCAAGGCCATGAAGGCCTACTTTCACATTAACCCTACCCTGTACTCTGACGATGAAGCCAAGATCCTCACCTGCCTCAATAAGATGAGCAAAAGACAAGGTATCTCCTTTTCTGAGATGTGGTATGACAGGATGGCAGACACTTCCATCGCCTCCACTGAAAAGACCTTCGACAAATTCACTTCCAACGTTGAGACCACCTTCTTCCCCTTCAACATAAAGACTACCACTCGCCTCAAGCTTGCCAACCTTCATCAGAAATCCACCAAGACTGACGATGGGTTTCAAAGGTATATCATGGACTTCCAAAACCTTGCTGCCAAAGCAGGGATCATGGACAATGTGACACTTATCTACATGATCACCAAAGGATTGGACAAAGACATCACCACCCTGATCCTTTCCATGTCGACTGTCCCTACCACCATCATCGAATGGGTAGAGAAGGCCAAGACTTTCCATACCCAAGTAGCTCGCATCGCTGCTCTTAAGAAAGGAATTCATTGCCCCCAGTTTTTCTCTTCTCTTTCTCACTCCACCTCAGACCCGAATGCCATGGATGTGGATGCCCTCAGGGTATCCAAGCTCACTCCGGTCGAACGGGCTAAATGCATCAAGGAAGGTTGTTGCTTTCACTGTAGGAAGCCTGGACATAATGCCCTGCAATGCAAGACCTTTCCCACTTCTAAGCCTCGCCCTCAGAGCATCCAAGCCACCTCCACCTCAACCCAACCACCTGCTCCCCCCTCTGTCACTCCCAAGACCTCTGCCCTTGAGTCCTACATGGCTCAGCTATGCCCCTCTGGAAAGGAGGAAGGCGAGATCCTTCAAACCCTCAAACTTTGTTTCAAGGAAAATGAAGGAGAAACTGTTGCCACCTTAGATGCTTTGGATTTTTGAATAGGGAAGCTGCTTCAACATCTCACTTCCCTCATGTACTTGTAGGACTACCCAATGAACGAACTGTGTGCCTCCCCATTCGCCTACAAGTAAACTCTCAAATCATCAACACCATTGCCCTTGTGGATAGTGGGGCAACCAGGAATTTCATTGATGAAAGCCTTGTTTCTCACCTCCATTCAGGAATAAGACCCCTTCCCCAACCCCTCACTGCTACCAACATCAATGGAACCCAGAATCACAGGGGAACCATCAGATACACCATTGCTGCCAAAGCCCTCTTTCCCTCATTCTCTGAAAAAGTCAAACTCATGGTAACCTCTCTTGGAAAAAAGCAGATCATTCTTGGGACCTCATGGCTGCAAAAATGGAACCCCAGCATTGATTGGGTCTCAAAGACTGTCACCATTCCCCCATCCCTACCCCATTCAATTAGTAAAATAACGCTCTCCACCCAGTTGGCCCAACAGGAAGCTCCTAAAGAACAGGAGATTCCGAAGTGGTGCCAAAACTATGCAGATGTCTTTTCAGAGAAAACGTTCAATGCTCTGCCCCCTCATCGCCCCTACAACCATGTCATCGATTTGAAACCCTCCTTTGTCCCTAAAATCACTAAAGTATACCCTCTCAACCCTGCGGAGAAGGAGGCCTGTAAGGCATTTATAGAGGAGAACCTACAGACCAGCAGGATCATGTTAGATTCATTGATTGCACCTTAGCTATCATTCGCATTGCCACACTTGTGGTGCATGGCTGATGTTTATTTTTGTTTACTGTATCTCGCAGTCACATCCTCGGAGTTCACTCTCTGCATCTCCAGTTGCTTACAGCGAACTCCAGGTATGTTGATTTAGATGATTTCAATATATGAGTTGCTTACAGCAAACTCCAGCTGTCCTCCAGCTGTTAACAGGTTATGAGCCCTGTGCTGTAACGCGCTACAATCATTTTCACACCCTCCGAAAATTTTCACTCGCCTTGTCACCCTCCAATGTTGTCCGAAAACCACTACCGATGAATTCAGCCTCTCACTGGCACCAACTACACAACATGGAGCAAGGAGATGAAGGCCCTCCTTCGATCCAAGGGACTCTGGCAACTTGTCAGTGGAAAGGAGAAGCGACTGGCCTCCGACCCAGTGGAGCAGGAGAGCTGGGATGTAAAGCAGGACAAGGCAGCTGGGGAACTCATGCTGAGTATTGCCCCAGATCAGCAAGTACACATCCAAGCTCACCAGGATGACCCCACTGCGGCATGGACAGCCCTCCAAAGTCTTTTCATGCAGCAGAAGGCCAGCACTCATTTCATTGCCTATGACGAGTTTTTCAGTATTCGCAAACTCCCCGATGAGACTTTGCCTGCGCTTACTGCTCGAGTTGAACTCGCCATGGCCAGAATCCAGGAGCTGCACCCCAGTACCTTCAACCTGAAGGCCCTGGATGACGAGCTGGCCTGCATGGCCATGATTCGGGCCCTTGGTCTGGACTACTCCCACTTCACCTCTTCGCTCGCCCTCCTCACTGACCTAGACAAGGACAAAGTCAAGGCTGCCTTCCAGACTGAGGAAGTCCATCGCCGACTGCGCCCCGAAGCATCTAGTGCTGCTGGAGACTCTGTTCTGGCAACATCGACCCCCACTTGCAGGTGCAGCCCTTCGGCTCCCTGCAGATTCTGCGAGAGGCCTGGCCACTGCCAGTGCAACTGCCACTGCTTACAGAGGGCGAAAGAGAGCTACAAGTCG
>JBBPTT010001258.1:0-11651 GCA_038094175.1 Boletellus aff. lepidospora | reverse complement strand
TGGAATGAATAATATGGGCCCATGCGACGTCGAGGGGAGATAATGTGTGTGTGCGCAACCGGCAACACGCGCACAGGCACGCACACGCTTGCCGGCTGCTGCCCGCGTCCCCCTTTGGCGGGCGTGCCAGATATGTCCAAGGGGAGCGATCAGGAGCAGTCCGTCGACGCGCGCTGGCCGAGGGTTGGGCGCTCGGTAAAGAACTTGAAAGTGGACCCAGGGCTGGCTCATCCCAACGATCCAGCACGTCCCCGACAACGCTGGGGATGCAACCGACGTCGACCGGTTTCGGTCGACACCCAGTGCCTGTGCGCCCGCCCGGTGCGGAAATGGCAAGGTGCGAACGAACGAACGGTACTGCCACGGCGGAATGGACGAATGGAAATTGATATCGAAGATTGGAGGGGTTGCGTGCCATCTGGTGGACCCCCCCTTCGCCGAACGCATCGGGTTCAAGGGGACACGACGTGCGACTGCTGCGAACTCCGGCCACGCAGGCGCACCAACAGCCGGGCAGAGCGTCTCACTCTGGACGGGGCCAGCGTGACGTGAGTCTACTTCCGGTCAAGCCCGGGTTATTCATTTTTATTTTTGCTCGTCCGTACTATGAGCGTGCGACTGGCACCGACAGAGCGTCGCCTTTCAATCTTCTTTCCACCCGCTTGGACGTCGTATTCAAATCGCAAATGGTCAAGGGCGTCTCTGCTGGCCTTGCGTGCACGCCACTCCCGCTCCCTCGTTTCGGGTGATCTTTTTTCGGGATCGATGAATGAATAGAAGACTCGGGAGATGCCAGAGGGCACGGGAGGCGAAATCTTAATAGCGCCGCTGTCGCGCATTCAAAATGCACCCCATTACGACGCATTTGGACAGGAACGTGTGTGCGTGCATCAGTGTCATCGAGGATACGTACATGGATAAAATAGCATGGGTCGCGGTGGCAAAGGAAACAAAGACATAACAGAGTACAGAACCCATATACCGCGGCCATACTTGCAGCGTTCCTCCAGTGGAGAAACCATCCCCGTTTTTTACCGGTTGGACTTGGCAACACGTTCGAGTTCGTCCTTTTTCTGAATGGGAACGAAGCGAGTCTCGTGAGCACATGATCAGTCACAGCAGACACGTCGTCTGACCTTGATGGCATACGAGTTCGATGATCCCTTGGCGGCGTTGATCAGCTCGTCCGCAAGACACTCGGCGATCGATTTCACGTTGCGGAACGCTGACTCGCGCGTCTGTCCAGAAAATGAAACAAACGTGAGGGTCCACGTTCAAAAGAACCGTCGACTGGATGTGCTTACACCGATGGTCAGGAGCGCGATCGCCTGATTCACTCTCCGTAGGGGTGACACGTCGACGGCCTGACGACGGACCGTGCCCTGCGATCCGATGCGGGTCGAGTCTTCTCGAGGACCCGTGTTCACGATTGCGTCCACGAGCACCTAAACACGGTTCCCCACGGAAAGGGAGAAAAAGGGGCGTCAAAAAACTCGAGACGTCGCACCGGGGGGTCGCGCGCACCTGGATTGGGTTCTGGTCGGTGAGGAGATGGATGACTTCGAACGCGTGCGCGACGATGCGGACGGTCAAGAGCTTCTTGCCGTTGTTGCGTCCCTTCATCATCAAGCTGATGGAACCCAGGCCCAAGCACAAGTCAAGAACGCAAATGCACATTTCAGATCCTCTCGATGACGTAGCATCGCATATATGCATACCTGTCAACGAGACGTTCCACGATGGGCATCTGCGCCTTCTTGAATTGCTTCTTCGCATAACGACCCGCGGTGTGGGGGAGGTAGACCGCATGGCGGACCTGGATGTAATCAGTCAACGAGATGTCCTTGACCTCGACGCTACGGTCGCGATCAACGTCAAAGGGCTACCCAGAGCGAATGTGGATGCGTACTCCTGGGTTTCCCACTTTCCGAAGAGCTTGATTTCCGGGCCCAGTTTCGAGACATCCCTGGGAAGCGTATGAACGGCGGCCATCTTTCTGGCGTGTCTTGAGGGTCAAGCGTGGATTCCGTCCGCTCGTTGTTTGTCTCTGTTGATTGCTAGAATTAAGGTTTGACGCCTCCCGGTGGTTGCCGAAACTGTACAGTTCTCACGCGGGAGATCGAATTATATGCTGTGCGGAAAACACTATACTGCATAAGTACGCTAAGCTGCAATGAACCAGATGCGTCGAATTCAGGCGTGCTGGCTGCGGATCCCAAACAGCTTTACGAGATCTAAACCAAACTTGGTTGAGCGGCCAGCGATCGACGGCACCACCACACACCTTGCAGCCTTGCTTCCCGTTTCTCCCTCTGAGTCTCCGTGCGCTTCGTTCCGGAGAAAGCCTGCAAAGGTGTGACAACGTCAACCTCGTCCGATGATGCAGGGTGACTACGTACATGCTGGATCAGACGCTTCTTCTTCTCTTGGATCTCAATCACCTAAAGCAAAGCGATCGCCGCACATCGGAAAGGTCACTCTGCGACAATCGAGCACATGACTTGCCTTGGATTCGACAGTGTTCTCGGCGATCAATTGGTATACGTGAACGGGCTTCGTCTGCCCGATCCTAGGGGGGGGGGTTCATCAGCGTGCGTCAAATACAACAATCACGCACGTGCTGCTTACCGGTTGCATCTGTCAATAGCCTGGCTCTCGATCCCCTCCTATGGTATAATCAGCGGAGAAGACGCCACGAGTTGATCAATCGCATCACCTGCCACCATCTGAGCATATGATGAGGGATGAAAAAATACCGATTAACATATATAGAGAATGGTTACTGGCGTGCAATTATTACTCACGGGTCCATCCTGACGGGTGCATAAGCACCAAAGTTTGCACAGCAGGATGGAACAGACGTACAGAAAGACATGGTTCGCGACGGTAAGATTGAGGCCCAAGGCACCCGCCTTGAGCGATATCAGCATGACCTTGGGGTTCTCTACGTGGAAGGCAGAGCCGCCAAAGACCCGCTTCACAGCTGGAGTCGTCGCTCTGTCCTTGCCCTTGCCCTTGGCTTTCCTTTCTTTCCCCTTGTTCTTTTTTACGCGGGTCGAGATATCTTCTTGAAATTCATCGTCTGTGTCATTCCCGACAACAAAGTCTGAGTCACTGTCCTCGGCAGCACTTTCGTCACCGTCAATTACTGTTTGGTTCTGATGCCGGCGAGTAGATGGAAGGGGCTCCCGTGCAGGAGATTCGTCAGGGTCAAGGGGAATCGAGAAACGCTCCAATACTTCCTGTCTTCTTCCTGCGGACAGCTGTCCATCAAACCGCACGTATGGGATACTGCGTCCATGTTTAGCATAATACCGAAAAGAAACCAATTACAAGGCTTGCCCGTGTTCTTCCAACGCCTCCCCGATCTTTCCGCTTTGTCAGCACAAGCATACGCGCATTGTCATAAACCACGATCACCTTGTCCAGGAAAGAAGTGAACTGGGAGAAAACCAAGCTTTTCGAGTCGCTGGGGATCAGTTTCAGAAGCTGGATAAGCTGATCGATCTTGGCAGATGACCCAGTGCACAGTTCGCTTTGGTCAACAACCTGTTTCACGGGGGCCTGGGTCAAATCCGTAGGAGATGGCGGAGCCACCAAGGCTTGCATGGTAAGAGGACGGCGATCCTGTGAGCGGATCAACGATGCAGTCGACGAAACGGACAGTAAATAACCTACCATGGGGCACTTCGGATCCCTTGCAATCACCTCCGATATACTGCATCCATGGTGAGCAAGGCGAAACGCAGATTAACGAACCGAGGGGTACCATGGCAGGCAAAAGGCATGAGCACACGACGTAATCCTAGGATCCGTCAATACATTGAAACAAATTGGGCATTCTTCATTGTCTTCGATCGCCTGGAGAAGGAGTCCCTCCAACTTGACCCTCAGCTCGGGTGTGATTTGTATGGTGCTGCCCTGCACGGAATCGATCTCATTTGTACGGAGTTGATCCACGTAGTTGGCCGGAATCAGCCCAGGATGAAGAACAATCTGACGTAGGCGAGTAAGCATGCTCAGAACGTTGGTGGTCACCTGGACACAATGAGTTGATAAGACGATAAGACCCAAGTTGACACCTACGACGGGGTTCAACCCTCCGACTTGGTTCATTAGGCTTTCAACCCGCTTCTGAGAGAGAAGTTCCACAGTGTCATAAAGCGCCTGAAGAACGTGATCAAAATTGGCACGACTCAATTATGGCTACACCCACCCGTGCCTCCTCACTGAGTTTCACAGAGATTAAAGTGATATCGACCTATCCATCACGTGAGCGGATGAAGGAACCGAGAGAACAAAGGGACTTCACTGGCGGAAGAGATATAAGAGAATTTCCCTCGCTGTCTTGCATCTTCGGTGCGGTGTTAGGTCTGAAAGTTGTGCAGTGTTGAGGACAAGAACTTACCTCCTTCGTTCGCCGAATGCAAACATGGTTCATCAAGGCCTAGAAGAGGGTCAGAGGGACTGCTTGGCTAGCATACAAACTTACACGCAGCAATTCTGCGCCAGAAACTTCTCCGTATTTCAGGGGGCGCAGGACGAGACGTTTGAAGAAGTCTTCATTGTCCAACGGGTGGCAAATTTGAAGGAAGGTGAGGATAGAACCAAGATCCTACTGATATTATGACTGGAGCCAACTCAGGTCAGACAATGTAGCTTACCTTGGGAGAGTTGATCTATTAAGAGCTAAATGAGGGACAGATACGTCGATGCCTACTCCATACTCACAATAGGGGTTCCAGAAAGTACCCATCGTCTTTCTGCAACTAACATACACACTGCCATAGCCATCTTCGTCCTGGGATTTCTGATACTGTGGCCCTCATCCAGGACAACGCGCTGAGATCCACCCTTTATCTGAGCCTGCTAGAAACCATCAATAACTTGTCACACACGAACCTTCCACTTCACGCCAAATACACCCTTTCCGCTCTTTTTCTTCTTTGCAGGTCCATCCTCAGTACCATGCAGCGGGACGGCATTGAAGTCGGCATCGCCTGAAACAACTTGGTAGGTAGTTATCACTACATCATGTTTCATCAGCTGTTGAGGCGTCATGTTGCGTGTTGCACCGTAGTAAACGCATACAGACAGAGCACCCCTGACGCAATGCTCGTCAATCTGTTTCTCCCAATTTGAAATTAGAGAGAGTGGGACAACTGTCACCAACGAGGTAAATGAGACTGAATGTGCTGAACAACGTTGTGGCGTTACGCACTGACGAGGGTACTGTTACAATATCCCTTAGGGACATCCTTTTTGGTCGCGAGGATGAGGGAAATCATCGTGAGCGTCTTGCCCTGTCAAACATGTTATTGTGTGCTTTGTACTCACCACTGTGCAACATACCAAACCCATGCTATCGGCCACCAAGGCGCCTCGACCGAGGAAAGGGGGCGTGCCAATGTCTTGTGGGCTCTTGGTCGCGACTAGAGCCACAAAAGAAGTTAGGAACTCTACTAGATGTCAATCAGATTATACTAACGGTTGAAATAGTACGGCTATCGAGAATCAGTGCACAGGTTTAATAGTGTCAGTCACGACGGCTTACCTTGCCACCCGCCTTCCTATATTGCCAAAACTGGACTGGACCGTCCGACTCCTTGGTTGGCAACTTAGGGTACTCATGGTCAATACACCACTGAAGGGCTTGGCTCTTGAGATTTGTATGGATGTCAGCGTGCAGTTGCAGCTTAGATGAGTGTCTCACCTGATGCTTTAGCAGGTCCACAACCAACTCTCCGTTGGCAATACCTGGAGGGTTGGGATACACAGGAAGATTCAGAATGTCCACCGTCGGGCAGAGCGTATCAAGCAACGAGGAACGTCGGTCTTCATCATCTACCCTCTCAAGACCACTCAGCAACTGCTTAAGTTCTGCAGCCTTCAGGAGTGCCTCATGCTGCTTTTTGACAGCCTCTTCTTGTGCTTCACTCTGGGCACCTGTCATCCCACGAGTCCGACTAAGACCTGGCATTCCCATCGTCGCCGCAAGTGCAGCAGAGGCCGTGGAAGGAACGGCTCCCCCGGCCCCTGGAGCTCCACCGGCTGCATGTGGTGGGAAGCCCTTCTGTCGAGGAGTGGCCCAAGTGAGCTTTGGCTCTAGTATGTCTCGTTTGTCAGATGGGCCATAAATGTTCAATGTCCTAACAATGATATGGCTAAGCATTGGATTGGCGAAACTAGACGGTGCTTACATAGACAGTGAATAGGTGGAGCCGCTCACTAAAAAAGGTCAGTTAACAATCCCTAGACAGGTAGAAGCAGATCCCATACGATTTCCTTCGTGCATTACACCTTCTACTGTGACTAGTCTTTGGTCAAGAAGTGGAGATAGCTTGGACGCCACAGCTCTCGGGATGTGTCCCACCTGGGCCCCAGAAATATTCGAGACTTTGATTGCATTCCTGTCAAGTATCTTGAGCAGTGCGCCAGAAAGAACCAGATACCATACCTGTCATATGGATTGTGTGGCTCCCTGACCAGCCTAACTTGTTCTCCGGACCCAACAAGGCCTGCATTTTGGGTAAGCACAGCACAACCACAGCCAGATTTGATGCATCAGAGGACATGCCGTTGTAGTATTGCACACCCACTATGCTAGTCTTCATAACGCAATAGAGCTCATCGGCCGGTTCTGACTCGACAAGCACAACTTCGTCATCTTCGTCGCCAAGTAGCTCGCGTGCGTGTGCATGCAACGTATTCGTCTGACTAAGAGACGAGGAAGTCTCAACAACATCAAGCTGAAACTTTCTTTTCTGTGCGGTGGCTCCACTGGAGGATGAGCGAGGCACCGTTACCGGAGGGGCAGCCACTTTCGCGGTTGCGGGAACGTCCGTAGGATCGACATGTTGAGCTACAATGGCATCTATGACTCTCTGTTGGTCTTCGTGTCTGTATAAATGCGGTCCGTGACCGTCTTTAACATGCCCGAGATGAAACAAAACACGTACCGAAGCCTACTGAAGCCAGCGACGTCCTTCAAGCTGGTGACGGCAAGCGCACGCAAGATGTCAGGTGTGACGCAACCCCTGTGAGAGGTTAACGCCGAGTCGTGAGCTTCTTTCCCATGAAGTTGCCGAAAGAGGCTCACCAGTGACGCCAAGATACTGTTTCACCGTACTCTCCCATGACGATTTGGCCGTACCGCAGGCTGCCTACCGGGATTGGGCTGCCGGTACACGGGGCGGGCCCCTTGCACACCGCGCGCGTGCTTCTGCTGTACTGCAAAGCGCTCCTATAAGCGCGACGCTGGACGCTGTGGGCCGCACTTACATCTATTGCATGCCCAGGCATCACTGGTGGTGGTTTCCGGCGCAAGACACGGTCCCGCGACAACGTCAGTTTTCCAGCGACACCGACGTTTGGCGACGGGGAGGCTCTTTGCAATGGTTTGTTCCTGCGTGCGAACGACACGCGCCGTACATTGCATCACGTGATGAGCGCGACCCATCTTTGCCACTACCACCGCCGACTTGCTGATCATTATGGTTGGGCACGAGCGCGTCAGCGGCTTTGCATACGATCCAGACCAAGATGCAGCGGAAAAGCGCGATATCCGCAAGAAATATCGTCTCCTCGAGAAAAAGACAGCAGGTGCGTCCGACGCGCCGTTTACCTGTCCTCCGAACGTGCCATGAAGCCATCGTCGTACAGAACACATGAGACCGCAGGACCACAACGCAGAAGACCTTGCCAGCCAGATTGCCAAGGCAGACGAACTGTTTTCCAAAGGCATGTGTGTACTCCACGCCGTCATGGCCGTAGTCTCGTCAACACCCACATGTGACAGTCAAAAATCCGACCGAAGCAACCCTTGACTCGTCGGTGCTTCGAAATGTCTCGAGCATCGGTGCCCAAAAGGCACGCGCCATGAAACTTGGCTCGGCCGCGTTTGACCTGGACGACTTTGTGTCGAAACTCGTTACGTACATGGGCGGCAGGCAACGCTTCGATGATGAAGAGGGGGACGGGATGGAGGCAGTGGAAGAAGGTTCACTTGACTGGGACAAGATTGGCCGAAGAGCCCTGGCAAAGAGCAGGAGGGTTCCTGTCACCGGTTTTATGTGCCCGCACCCTTTCGTTTCCTGCTTGTCTGCGTTGTTGATCGACTCCCAGGCTTGGCCCCCTTTCAATAAAACAGAGAAAGCGAGCTCCGACAAAGCGTCCGAAGCAGGAGAAAGTTCAAGAGGAAGAACGTAGGCCCCAGGAAATAAGGGAAGACGACATCAAGAGGTCTGACAACGAAACGACCAAGAACGTCCTACGAGTAACGCGGAATTCCAAGCGCCTAAAGCTATATTGTTAATACCAGCTTCAGATTAAAGATATCCTTCAAACAACAGGACCGATCAATCTTTTCAAGTTCATCATAAACCCAAATGATTTTGCGCAGTCCGTGGAAAATCTCTTCTACCTTTCGTTCGTCATTCGTGACGGAGAATGCGCATTCGAGATCGGCGAGGATGGTGAACCTATCGTCAGTGCGTAACAAACGCCTGTCTTGTCTGACTATGATTCGAGGACATTGCTAGTGTGCTGTGAACAGCCGAACATGGATGACAGAGCTGCAGGCGTCCATGCGCGTCAGATTGTCATGGAATTCGACATGGCTACGTGGAAGGTAGAGTCTTTGAGCTGCCTAAACACCGCCGAATTGAGTCCGTGTTATTATCCAGCGCGCCATAGAGGTCTGGAACATCACGGAATCCCGGATCCCCCAGCGCCCCCCCGCGAGGACCAGGATCGGTGACAAATGGTACGGTTAAGCGTAGTAAGTGTTCACGGGATTATGGTAGCCTGCTAGTTTGTAGTGGTACTGTATTGTAAAGATAATTTCTAGTCTTAGGTTCGCATTTCCTGTTATTAATTTACGCACCTCTACTTCATGTCCTGCGGCCACTGTGCCCCTAGAAGTCCATGAATGATATTTCGTAAATTCACCCGACCATATCGCATTGCTGACGAGAAATGTACCAATACACGGATACATGAACAGTGCCTGGGTATATAAATGTTTGAAATCAGATAAATGTGTGAATCCGAGTCACAATAATCGCGTAAACCAGAGCAGTACAAGAAAGCAGTGTCCGCCAAGAATACCCTAATGGGTCGATGGTCGATTAGCACGACGTACGAGGCGCAAAGTTGAACTTCTTGACGCCATTAACATTGTAGATTCCGTATCCGGGTTCTTGACGGTCAGAGTAAATGTGTGCAAACCACCCAACACCCCCGCCGGGAGCGTCCTTGAAATCTGTGCAGTGACGGTCGAGCAACTCGAAGTATTGCTGCAAGCATCGGGTCAACAATGGTAGGCATGGCGCTCGGACAATTGCAACATACATGCTCACTGCTGATGCTGGCGACTGCATTTGGAGAGTTGGGTTGAACGTTCGGAGATGTGACGGAAGGCCATCCGTTCTAAGGCAAATGGTCAAGAAAGGAAAACGGTACGGTATGACGAAGGGGCCCACCTCGTCAAGGTACATCTTCTTTCCCCCGCCATGTTGAATGAACCAGTTCAAGTCTGACTCCACGAGTGGCCACGCACGCGCGCCAGTGGTCGCATTCCGGGAAAAGAAAGGAAGCATGTGAATATTGATGTAGTCGATTGCATTGAGGACGTCTTGAGCACCACCACGTTCCTGATAGCCGTAAGCGAGCTCGGAAACGGTGACAGGGATTCGTACACCCGCGAGTCGAGCTTTGGCGGAGGTGACTTGCGAAGCGAGCACGGAGTGAGGAAGGACATTGTCAAACAAAGGTTCAGAGCCAAACTGCACCCCGCGTGTGACGAATTTGGCTTTCGGGTTGGTAGTGAGCGTGTTAATGAGTGAATCACGACGGGTCTCCCATTGGTCACCACCAGTGAAGCCGAACTGTACACCTTGAGCGACAGAATGAATGGCATAAAACGCAGAACGCACCCATATGAGCGCATGAACCCCAAGAGCATTGTTCCATGCGGCGTCCACAACATCATCACTGCGTTTGAGTTGTGGAAACGGTGGGAAATGTTAGCAGAGCACAACGCACTAGAACCCAGGATTGTCGCAGGCACCATAGAGACGGACATAACGACTGCTGAAGTTCTTCCGGATGTCAGCAAATTCTGCATTGAGCTGACTTGGACTCTGGCCTATAGTCGCGTCAGTCTGACGCAGGCAAAGAGGGAGACAGAGAGACGGACATGCTGTGACCTCGTAACTGAAACCCATGAACGCGTACTCGGTATCCATAGGACACCACCAGTCGTCGAGCGAACTGGGGAGGCTCAATGGCATCTGAAAGCCGAGGGACGGGAAACAGTCCGATGGAGTAAGGGGAGAGTTTGAGGGGGAACCGATGCTTGATGCAGGAAGGTGTGTGGGCGTGTCCGACGGGTTGGTGGCAACCAAAGGGGTCGTAGCCGTAGAGGTGGGGGTCACTGCTGTACTCGGGGATGAAGCAGTGGTCAGCGGTTCAGGTCGGCAGCTTCGCGGAAGCACCCGGGCGAAAAGAGGGCCTGCATAGATCAAGAGAACAAAGGAGAGAATGGGAAGGCTCATGGGGAAGGAGATGGAGATGGACTCACCAGGAAGACATTGGCTTTATGATGATGGTACGAACAATAGCAGGCGGGTGCTTTTGTGTGGGGATCTGAGCGACCGTCATGTGTGTGTGTGACAAAGTTCCGGCGCGACACGATTTGCTGAATTGGGACTGGCGTTCCCTGGCAGCGCTCATTGTCCACGCCAACTTTGATGACCGGCCATGCGCAGTCGAGATGACGGCGAGGACGAGGATGACGTGAAGGGGCGACTGCGCAACGAGTCCACCGCTCGGCACCAGCTCAGGTCGGATCACCCACACTGCCCCTGCCTTGGCTAATATATAACGATCGAGCAGGACCAGGAGTGCGCAGCAGCCCGTCTCTCGCTCGTCTTTTGTTCCTCCTTGCAGCCATGTTCTTTAGATCTGCTCTTCTCGTCGCCGGCGCCGGCCTCGCCGTCGCTCAGTCGTAGGTCATCTCGCAGCGCGGTCATGTTCTTCCACTCATCCCCCTCTCCCGTTAGTCTTTCTAGCAACTGCACCTCCGCCCTGATCTCCGTCGCGGGCTCCCAAGCGGCCACTTGTCTCGATCTTACCCTGCTCGCGCCCCTTGTGCTCTCCAATTCCTCCACCAATTCTGTCGTGCCGACGGTCGACAGTTGGCTGACCGGATTGTGCGGCCGAGGGCCATGCAGCAACTCCTCTCTCCAGGCCATCGTCACCAACATCACAAACGGTTGCTCTAGCGACCTCGGCAACGCTGGTTTGCCGACCAACACCACCGCAGCCGTGACGCTCGCCCAAGAGGCCTATCCTACCATAAGGCAGATCGCATGCTTGAGAAAGTGGGTCCGCATTCCTGTCGCGCTTCTCTCCATGATCTAAGGTGTCATCGCACAGCACCACGGCAAACACCCTTTGTACGACTCAGCTGCTCACCGACGTCCAATACGCGACAGGCGCCAACCTTACTCTCAGCGACTTTCTGACCCTGCTCACACAGGGCGCGACTGGAGCACACCTGAACGTTCCCCAAAACCTAACCTGCTCCAATTGCTCAAAGGCTGCATACTCCATCGCCTCCCAGCACTTCCCTGCACTCGTGTCGGGCC
>JBBPTT010001256.1:0-11664 GCA_038094175.1 Boletellus aff. lepidospora | reverse complement strand
CTCGAGCAATGCATGTACAATCTACTACAAAGTCTATGCAAATTCCAATCCAACTTGTTGTACCCTCGCACTCGCTCCAAACCGTCAAAACCTGGGCCCTCATTGACAGCGGAGCCGATATCTCCTGCATTGACTGGCAATTCACCAGGAAACATTGTCTTCCCTTGACCAAATTGGCCAAACCCCTCTATGTCCGAAATGCTGATGCCTCTATTAACAAGAATGGCATCATCCGAAACATGTGTACCTTGTTCATCGACATCCAGGGACTTGCCCAGAAGGTCACCTTCCATGTCATGACCCTAGGCCGTGACAACATCATCCTTGGTCTTCCTTGGCTTCGTTCCGCTAATCCCACCATCAACTGGGAAAAGTGCACCCTGATCCTTGATGAATCTATTGACCAGTCAAGAGATCTATACACCATGCACATTGCTGACTCCCAACTTCACAATTCCCACTACAGACAACCCACCTGTCCTCCACGACATGTCAAGACTGTCGAGACAGTTGACAACCACCTTTATGGATACCTTGACTGGGAATCCGAAAAGCAGTTCCATCACCATGCCCTCGACAACCGAGTTCTCCACCGCATCATTCGATGTGGATCTCGCTTTTGCACCCCTGCCCAGGTTTCCAAGCTCACCACTGCCACACAACTAGCTATGGCAGCGGAGAAAGCCAAACCCAAGGCGACCCTACCCTCTAAATACTCCGCCTTTGCTGAGGTCTTCTCCAAAGAAGCCACAGACCATGTTCCCCCCTCCCGCCCCTATGATCACGAGATTAACCTCAATGAATCCTTTGTCCCAAAGATTGGGAAAATTTACCCCCTGTCCCCTGATGAATGGAAAGCCACTGAAGCCTTCCTTGATGAAAACCTTGCCGCCAGAAAGATCCGTCCTTCCAACTCACCCCAAGCCTCACCTTTCTTCTTCATTAAGAAAAAGGATGGAGGCCTCTGACCATGCCAGGATTATCGCTACGTCAACGAACATACCATTCGAGACGCTTACCCACTTCCCTCATCTCAGACCTCATTGATAAGCTGAAAGATGCCAAGGTCTTCACCAAGTTTGACGTATGATGGGGTTATAACAACGTTCGCATCAAAGATGGTCACCAGTGGAAGGCCACTTTCATCACCCACAAGGGGCTCTTTGAACCCACGGTGATGTTCTTTGGACTTAGCAATTCCCCTGCCACATTCCAACGATTCATGAATGACTCCTTCAGAGACATGATAGCTGAAGGATGGCTTGTCATCTATATGGACGACCTCCTCATCTTCTCTCCTGATGAGGCTACTCACACAGAACGGACCAAATGGGTCCTCCAACGGATGCAAGAACTTGACTTGTATCTCAAACTTGAGAAATGCAAGTTCGCCACTACCGAGGTTGAATATCTTGGTATGATTGTTAAACCTGGTCAACTGGCAATGGATCCTGTCAAACTGGATGAGATCTCCTCATGGCCCATACCCAAGAAAGTTAAGGACGTTCGGTCTTTCCTTGGCTTTGCCAACTTCTACCGTTGCTTCATCCCTGACTATGCCAACATCGCCTGACCCCTCCTTGACCTCACCAAGAAGGACATCTCTTGGGAATGGTCTCCCTCCTGCCAGACCGCCTTTGAGACCCTAAAAGGTCTCTTCCTTGCTAAACCTGTCCTCCATCTCCCAGATCTCGCCTTCCCCTTTGCCATCGCCACTGACGCCTTTAAGTTTGTGTCTGGAGCTATCCTCCTCCAGACTGACACAAATGGCGAGTGGCACCCTTGTTCTTATCTCTCTCAGTCGTTCTCTCCCACAGAACGGAGTTATGACATATATGACAGAGAACTCCTCAGCATCATCCATGCCCTGAAAGCCTGGTGACATTACCTCCATGGCTCCTCATTCCCAGTTCAGGTCTTTACTGACCATCAGAACCTCACCTACTTTCGGAAACCCCAAGCCCTCAATCACTGACAGGCTAGATGGCTCCTTGACCTTGCTGACTTCGACCTGAAAATGGTCCATGTCCCTGGCAAGCTCCTTGCTGGCCCTGATGCCCTCTCCCGCTGTCCTGATCTCCTCCCCGCTGATGACTCTGATAATGTCGGAGTCACCCTCCTTCCTCCCTCCCTCTTTGTAACCATCATTGACACTGTCCTCCATGGACGCATTGCCAAAGCATCCATGGATGACCCCCTTGCTCTCAAAGCTTTCCAAAGCATTGATGAGCATATTCCATCATCCTTCCGCTTTCGCCTCTCTGACTGGCAACGACAGGAGGATACTCTCCTTTATAAGGGACAGGTCTACATTCCCCCTAACAAACCCTTGCGCCGTTCCATCCTACAACGTTGCCATGATCATGAAACTGCTGGGCATCCCGGCTACCTTAAAACTCGCCAACTTGTTGCTGCTGAGTTTTGGTGGCCAGGCCTTGCTTCATATGTCTGCTCCTATGTCATGGGCTGTGCTGTTTGTCAGCAGAACAAGACAAACACCCACCCCACCATTCCTCCTCTCACTCCTATCCACTCCCACGCCTCACGACCCTTCCAACAGATCTCCTGTGATCTTATCACCGATCTTCCCTTGTCTGCTGGCTTTGATTCTTTGTTGGTCGTGGTCGACCACGGCCTTACTAAGGGGGTAATTCTCTGCCCTACTAAGAAAACCATCACTGCTGAGGGTGTTGCCACCCTATTTTTCCACAAAGTCTACCTCTGCTTCGGACTCTATGACAAAATCATCTCTGACCGTGGTCCTCAGTTTGCATCTGCCTTTGCCCGGGAGCTTGGAAAGCTCCTCAACTACGACCTCTCTCTCCACCACCTACCATCCCCAGACAGATGGAGAAACGGAATGTGTGAACCAGGAGGTTGAAACATACCTTTGCATCTTCTGTGGCAACAACCCAGCCTCATGGGCTGATTCTATTTCCCACACAGAATTTGCACATAACCACCGCCCTCACTCCGTCACAAACCAATCTCCATTCTATCTCATGATGGGATATGAATCCCGTGCCCTTCCCACAATCATCTCCACTGAGTCTTCCATTCCTGCCATAGAAACCCGCCTTAAATCCCTGATTGCTGCTAGAGAAGAAGCTCTAGCAGCCCATAAACTTGCACGCCAAGTCATGGCCTCGCATTCCCGTTGTGGGTTCACACCCTTCACCAAAGGGGACAAGGTGTGGTTAGAAGCACGGAACTTGAAGCGCTCTGTTGTCAACCCGAAGTTTGCCCCCAAGTGAGAAGGACCCTTTGTCATCACCAAGGTCCTTTCCCCCATTGTCTACGAACTTCGTCTCCCGAAAACCTGGAAGATCCATCCAGTCTTCCATGCTTCCCTTCTATCCCCCTACAAAGAAAACAACGTACACAGCCCGAACTTCCCAAAACCACTGCCTGACCTCATGGAAGGGGAAGAAGAATATGAAATTGAAAAGATCTTGAAACACCGGGGAATCCTGAAGAACCACTTCTATCTTGTCCGATGGAAGGGATACTTGGCCGAAGAAGACTCCTGGGTCCCTGAGCGGGACTTCAAACATGCAAAGTCCACTCTGACGGACTATAAGAACCTCCACCCCTCTGTTTTCCCTCTTTCCTCATGATGATGGACACATGGTCTACTGGTAGCCTGCACAGAGTGTAGGAACAGGGGAAGTGCCAGGTGGTCACAAGTTCGAACCTTGGTAAGGGACAAATTTGTGTACCTTTAAGACTCCATTGAAAAACCACCTGACTCTTGGCTCCAAGCCTCGAGACAGGGCATCCCTGGTGCACAGACTGTGGTCAAGGGCTGGGAACCCAGACTCCACTATCGTGTGCATTGGTTAGTCTCTCTTGCATGGGTTGTACTCCCTAGCGAGGTTGTCATGGCCATGCATGGCATAAAAGGCAAGGCCTGGTGGGCCCGAAAGCTGTGAGGCTTAGGGTAACGGGAAGCCTAGCCGCGAGGCGGGTGAGCTGTGGTCAGCACATGGGTCTCTGAGTCATGTGTTGGGCCCGAGAGGACAGACGCCCAGGTTGGTTATTGGTTAGTGAACCTAGAGCCCCTCTCTTCTGGTGTGGGAAACCAGTGACAGCCAGGGACAGGGATAGGAACACTAGCATTTGGCTTAAGGTGTAAACATGCTTTGGGTTATGGTGCAGAGAGGGATGTGTCGCTCTGTGACTGACAGCCCTTAGACATGGAAACCACTGCCTTGGAACGAGCTGAAGCCTATTGGACTGGCTTTCAAGGACACGTACCCCTTCCTCAGAACCACCCCCAGTATCATCGCGCTTGCTACAATTGTCATCAACTTGGACACCGTCGCCTGTTACGCTCGCATGGAATTATCCAGCAAGGTCAAAGGTTCGACGAGTTAGTCAGAACCAATGAAAGCAATCAACTATAGCGCACACTCTGAGGTGTAGTGCGAAGACATGAGAGGTTCTCACTAACTGCGACTAGCAGTCTCGTGGAGGCCAGATAACTACATGTGGATTGCGTAGAACTAGCTAAAGAATAGTAATACAGGTCATGAGTCTTTATATACTGCTAGGTAGTTTGTTATGACAAAGAATCAGCTGATGAGGCGTTGTCTATCATGACAAAGAAGCTGCGGTATCCAGGGGAATAGGAACACGAGATGATGTGAGAGAATCATCTTAGGAGAGGGATGTCTGAAATAGAAATGGGCGCATCAAGAATAAGACTAAACTGGGGAGGCATAGGAATTGGATATAGATCCGAATGCAGATGACTATCAGGAGTCGTTACTAGTCGAGAAGCAAAGACAGATGGGGGAGAGAAACTCATCAAAGTTATGCCGCGTTGTGCTGGTCTAGAAAGAGTGGCATTTCTTGTAACAATACCTCCGGCATAGATTGGAGGCCCTGCCTCCGATATCCCCAAATATCTTGGGATTCTCCAACTACTGTTCAGCCTCACCTCCATCGGGGCGGGTGGTGGTGGAATCCCGGTTCTGTGGGCAATCCTCCATAGCGTGCGCCACACTATGACAGATTCCGCAATGACGTCGAGGGCAGTTGTATTGAGAGTGACTGGGTGCCGATATCCTACACAATGGGCAGGTGTATTCTGGGCAATCTGGGCGATAATGCCCGCTGTTTCCACAGGTGTAACAGACAGGGGGACGAGTCGATCGAGGAGCCAATCTAGTGATGAAGTCGACGAGGGAGGTGATGAGTGGTTGTAAGAACTGATCGTCAAATCGACGATGAGCAGCTGCTCTTCGGGATCTAGATCGAGTGCTGGGAGGTAGAACGGGGATGGGTCTGTCGTTCTCTCGAGGGTATGGGGTGTCAGCTCTTTCCAGGGGCGGTGAGAATTCACCTTCCGCCAAGTGCGAAGATGTCTCGCTGGAAGTGATTGAAGGGGTGCGGGTAACCAGTCGGGTTGCGGGACTGCTTGGTAGGGATATACGGACATACTGGCGCGGGTTTGTCTGAAGAGCGACGGGATCAGATAGGAATCCGACCATAAGAAAGTCCCGTGTTTCAGTGGGGTTTAGGGATTGCAGGATCGGCCACATGAATTCGTACATGGGTAAAGCAGGGAGGGAGGCGAGGAGGGTTATGATCCCGTGTCGTACCAGCAGCTCCAGTATGTAATCTCTCATCCGGGATAACGCTACCCTCGATAAGGTGTAGGGAGTGGCTAGCATGGAATCGGTAGGGAGATTTTCTGTATGGAGGGCGAAGGCATGGTAGCGGTGGTATAGATTGAGGGCAAGAGGGATGAACTCATTCTGCTCAAACTCGGGCATGTGGTTGATCATGAGTACGAGATGTACGTCCTGGAGGATTTTTTCTAAGGCTTCCCAGAGTTGAGTTTTAGAGAGACGGTATCCCTCCATTGGGTCGGGGACAGAAGTGGCGGGGAGGTAGGTGTGGGCCATGTTGTTCAGACTGGTTCTGAGGGTTTACAAAAACGCTCCTTTTATTGTCACTGGGGATCCACCCATCTCCGATTTAGCATGGGTGAGTCCACCACATGGTCCACCTCTGGTCCAGTCACCTCTCTCCAGTTCCTGTCCTGTGGCACTACCATCCGTTGTTCGTGGCTGTGATGGGTGCATCAGCGCCTCATTTTGATCCTGGCCCCCAGTGTGGGGGTCCCCACCCACTATCGGTCCTGTCCGGTTTCTATGGACCCGTCACCCCATGCTACGTATAATAGTGCCTTGTCCCAGACACGTACTTCTACCACCCAAAACCTTGCTTTCTCTGCGAGATCATGGAGTAGGTGGGCGACGTAGAATAATAGGAGGGTGGCGAGGACGAGGAGGACTTCGTAGAAGTCAATAGAGAATTGCATGTTTGAAGGGATGGGGGCAGTGTGGTGGTAGCGGTAATGCTGGGGAGGTTCGGGGCGAGAGGTCGCTTCTTATAGATATTCTAGCTGTGCACGGACCAGTGTTGTCATATCAAATCGGAACTGCGGATTCAGGGTTTTTCTGATCGGAATGGACCGGGTTCCTACTGCGGAAAGGTCCTCGGGTGTCTTGCTTGATAATCCTTTAGTAATTTTCTGGAATTGGCTAGATTTATGGCGGGTTCCCAGGTGTTTTCGGCCAATGAGTATCCCTTCCATTTGACCAAATATCTTCGTCGTCCAAAAGTTCCTCTATGTGCGAGTATGGCTTCGACCTCGTATTCTTCCTCTCTGTCGATAGAGTCAGGGGGTGGTTTGATAAAGTTCGGGCCATGTTCTGATGTTTCATGGTACGGGGTAAGGAGGGAGGCATGGAAAACTGGATGAATTTTCCATGTGGGGGGTAACCTTAGTTGGAAGGCTACACTGGAGACGACCTTTTCGATTTCAAAGGGACCTTCCCTTTTTGGAGCGAGTTTCCTGGATGGGTAAGGGATTCGTAGATTCTTTCCTTCTAGCCAAACTTTGTCTCCGACTTTAAAGGGTTTATACTTAGACCAAGTTCTTTCTTTAAGTCGTATTTGGGCAAGTTCGTGGGCTGCTTTTGCTTCCTTTCTGGCCAGGTCGAGGATGGTCATTCGCGATTCAAGGGCGGGGAGGAAGGTTTTTCCTATGGCAGGATAGGCTCTGGGTTCATATCCCATCATAAGAGTGAATGGGGATTGCTTAGTGACGGAATGAGTAGAAGAATTATGAGCGAATTCGGCCATTGAGAGAAGATCATGCCACTTAGCAGGGTTTCCATCACAGAATATTCTGAGGTAGGTTTCCAGTTCTTGGTTAACTCGTTCAGTTTCTCCGTCTGTTTGTGGGTGGTAGGCAGTAGAGAGAGCAAGGTCGTATTGTAGGAGTTGGGTGAGTTCCTTGGCGAACGCAGATGCGAACTGAGGGCCCCTGTCTGATATAACTCTTCGTGGAGTCCGAACCTGGGGAAGACATTTCTAAAGAAAAGTTCGGCTACTCCTGCTGCGTCGATTGTTTTATTACAAGGGAGGAAAATTACCCCCTTTGTAAGCCCATGGTCGACCACGACCAGTATAGAGTCAAAACCATGAGAGATCGGAAGATCCGTAATGAGATCCATGGAGATGTTCTGAAAAGGTCGGTCAGCTTCCATCGGGTTGGGGATCGGCGGAGGAGTTGTCGGATGGGTATTAACTTTGTTTGCCTGACAGATCGCGCAACCTTGGATGAATTTTCGAATGAATGTGGAGAGGCCTGGCCACCAATAATCTCGTTGAAGTAGGGATGGGGTTCTGAAGTATCCTCCATGCCCTCCGGCAGGAGATTCATGGATTTTAGTGATCAGTGAGTTCCATTGGGATTCTGGGATGAATAGACGTCCCTTGAAATATAATAGTCCCTCATCCCATTTCCAGTCATTGGAGGTCGCTCTAGGAAATAGGGAGGATCCCATTTGTGCGGCGATGATCGCATCTCTTGCCAGGGGATCGTCTTTAGTAGATGCGACCACCTTCTTGCGTATGGCGAGGTCGATTAGTTTGATGAAATGATCATCGGAGATGAGAATGACGTTTTGATTGTCATCAGTGGTGTTGATCTCTTCTTTTCTGGATAAGGCGTCTGCTGGGGCCATTTTATTCCCGGGGAGGTTCTGGTATCGAATGTCAAAATCTTGTAGGAATAGCATCCATCTTGCTTGTCGGCGAGACAATTTATGGGGCTGCTTGAAATAAGCTAAGTTTTTGTGGTCGGTTTGGATGATTACTTGATGTTCTGTTTCCGATAGATAGTGTCGCCATTCTTCTAATGCTCGAATAACTGCCAGTAGTTCTCAGTCATAGATGTCATAATTTCGTTCTTCGTGGGAGAAGGTTTTGGAAAAGTATGCACAAGGGTGAAGGTCTCCGTTTCCATCGGTTTGCATTGGAACTGCGCCCAAGGCTGTGAGAGAGGCGTCAGTCATGACAACAAAAGGTTTGGTGGAGTCTGGCATCCTAAGGACGGGTTTGGATAGGAAGGCTTTCTGTAGGGTTCGGAAGGCGTTTTCACATTCGGCTGACCAATTCCAGTTTACTCCTTTTTTTGTTAGCTCGTGGAGGGGTCGGCTAATCCCAGAGAAATCTGAAATGAATTTCCTGTAGAAATTGCAGAACCCGATGAATGAACAGATTTGTTTCACCGAAGTGGGGGTTTTCCAGTCCTGGATCGCCTTGAGCTTCCCGGGATCAAGTGTGATTTCCCCTGGTCGGACGATCATTTTGAGGTAGTCAACCTCGGTGACATTGAAGGAGCATTTACTCAGCTTAAGGAATAGGTCATGGTCCTTCATTCATTGTAGAACTTTACGGGTTCTCTCGGTATGTTCCTCTTTTTGTTTCGAGGCGATGATAAGATCATCCATGTATATGATCAGCCATCCTTCGGCTATCATGTCGGCAAATACATGGTTCATGAGGGCCTGAAAGGTGGCTGGGGAGTTGCTTTGTCCAAAGAACATTACTGTCGGTTCGAATAGTCCTAGTGGGGTGATAAAGGCAGCTTTCCATCGATCAGGAGGGTGGATTAACACATTGTTGTATCCCCATCTGATGTCCATTTTAGTGAAGATGGTGGCATCTTTCAGTTGATCTACGAGTTCGGAGATGCGGGGTAAGGGGTATGCGTTTTTCACCGTATGTTCGTTGAGATAGCGGTAATCTTGACAGGGGCGTAATCCTCCATCTTTCTTTGGTACGAAGAAAAAGGGGGACGCTTGAGGAGATTGGGATGGTACGATGGTCCCTTTTTTTAGATTTTCGTTGACGAACATCTTGCAAGCTTCCAACTCCTTAGGATTTAGTGGATAGACCTTGGCTACTTTCGGCACGAAAGTGTCTTTTAGATCTATATGATGGTTGTATTTTCGTGAAGGGGGAAGTTTGCCTGGCGGAGGTTCTTCAAACACTTGTCGGAATTCCTCAAATTCTGGAGGAAGAACAGTTTCTTTTTTTGTTGCTATTTCTTTTTGGGCGATCTCCGTAGAGTGGGTTATCTTCCTGATCATTTCTTGTTGGATATAGGTATCTGGATCAGTCGATAAATAACGTAAGAGATATCACTGTTCGATATCATCTTGTGAGCGAGATATCGGGTCAATGGATTCAGGAAGGATGATTTCGCCTTTAGCCCAGTTGATTTCTGGATTTACCATTCTTAGCCAAGACATTCCAAGTATGACGTCTTCCTCTCCGCAATTGATGATGAGGAAGGTTTGATTCTTCAAGTGTAACGATTCGATCGTCAAGGATAGGGTTACTTTTTTCGTATCATCCCGTTTTCATTGAGGGTCCCGTCTGCATTTGTGGCTTTAATGGGGGTCTTGAGCCTTCTTGTTGATAGCCCTAGTCGTTCCACTAGTTTTCTGTTTATGAAGCAATTGCTTGCTCCACTGTCCACTAGGGATAATACTTCAGTGATTTTTCCTGTTTCTTCTTCGCATAAGGAGATAGGGAGTCAGATTGCTCGGTCTGCGATTGGCGATATAATTACAGGAATAACGGTGGTGGGGATTGGTGATGCTGGAGCACCTCTCCCCTTTAAAAACCCTCAACTTCTTTCTCTGGGGGTGCAGATTCCTCTTTCGTTTCCACTCCCTCATCCTTTGAGAAGCATATTTCTAGCACTTTGACTGCTTCAGATCTGGAGATTTTATTTTTCTCCAGAAAGGTTTGGACTTCATCTTCCGTCTGTAATACTCGAGTAGATAGTGTGTTTCTCGACGGGGGAGAGACTTTCCTGTAAGTCCTTTCTCTAGTCCTTCCTCTGATTGGTCCGTTGGATCGATGGTTTCTCATGGAACACCCTACTCGGTGACAAATGAAGCATTTGTTGTTCTTCATATGTTCAGCTCTTTCCACTGGGGAGAGTCTGATGGCATTGATTTCCATGGTGTTTGGATCTTTGTGGTTTCTAGATGATCCTGCTTCTGGGCGGATCTGGCCCATTCTGAGTAATTGGGTCCTAGTCCTGATTTGATCGAATTGTGCAGCTTTTTCGATCCATTTTGTCCATTTTTCCGGAGCCGGGTCTACTGCTGTCATGAGATTTACGATATCCCCATGCACAGCTACCCTGAGTAGATCGATGAGGATCATGTCTTGATGTCCCATGCCTGCGTTAGCCACCAGTAGCTCGAATTGAGCTCTGAAGCTGGGGAATGTTCCCCTTCCCTGTTTCAAAGCGTAAAGCTTGGATCGTGCATCAGCTTGAGCATCACCTGGGGAGAAGGTCATAAAGAAATCTTTCTCCAGATCGTTGAAGGTGATGTTGATTTTTCCTTGCGCCGCATCATCTAGTTTCTGATACCATCCTTCTGCGAATGTAGCTGCTAGTCCCGTTTTCATGTTATTCAAGAGAATAACGATTTGTGCCAGTTCATTGTACACTTCATGGTTAAGCATGAAGTAGGCTTTCATCGCTCTGAACCATCTTTTGGCATCCTCGGGTTTTCCACTGAAGTTCTCCGGGCATCCCGCTCTCATCTCCGATTTCTTGGTAACGACCAGGGCTGGTGTGGTAGGCAGTGCTGGGGGAATAGGTGTAGTGGAAGGGGGTTGGTGAGTCATGACTGATATCGGATGCGGGGGAGATAACTCAATTGGGGAGGGTTCTTGAGGAGTAGAAAACCCGGTGCGTTGGTCTTCTGGTTCCGTTGGGATAGAGATGATCAGGGGTGCTGGGGACACTTGTGATAGTCGGCGGATTCGTCGTGGGGATTGGAAGGGGTTGACTGGTAAATGCGCAACTCCGGCTAGTCTCCGTCTTTCGGATCGGGGAGTGGAGGAGCTTGCGATAAACTCTTCTTCTTGATCGGAGTTCTCAGGTAACTTGATCCTGGATCGAGACGTGGTGACTGCTAGGATAAGGACGAGCAATGGTAATCTGCTGTCAAACTTCGTGATGGATTCTTCTAGAGTCCTTCTGCTAAAAAGCAGGGACTAAAACAGAGCTAGTTCTTTTGTTACGCTTGCGTGGAATTATCCAGCAAGGTCAAAGGTTCGACGAGTTAGTCAGAACCAATGAAAGCAACCAACTATAGCGCACACTCTGAGGTGTAGTGCGAAGACATGAGAGGTTCTCACTAACTGCAACTAGCAGTCTCATGGAGGCCAGATAACTACACGTGGATTGCGTAGAACTAGCTAGGGAACAAGATACGAACTGGGGTCGACTATATACTATAAGGATAGGCTGTGCGTACAGCATGTGTTGAG
>JBBPTT010001255.1:0-11665 GCA_038094175.1 Boletellus aff. lepidospora | reverse complement strand
ATACAGGATGACTAAGCGACCATGGAAGGCTATGGAATGCATAGGAATAAAGATGAGTCAAAGGAACACAGCCGAAGGCTGTGGAACAGGAAAGAAGAATGTTCTAGAGAAGCACAGCCAGAAGGCTATGGAACAGGAAAAAGAAGAATGGTTAAGTAATACACAGCCAGATGCTTAGTAAAGCTGTTCAAGTCATCGGCCAATGAGTCAAAGAAATGAGGTAAGCATAGACAAAAGGAGAAAAGGGGCAAGATAAGAAAAAGAGTAGGGTAAAATGTAACATGAATGTAGCTGCTAACTCCATTTTCATGTTATTGAGAAGGATGATGATCTGTGCTAGCTCATCATATACTTCATGGTTTAACAGGAAGTATGCCTTCATGACCCTAAACCATCATTTGGCATCTTCTGCTTTCCCACTAAAGGTTTCCAGACATCCAGCACGGATTTCAGATTTCTTTGTGGTGGGAGGGTGCTGCTTGTACAGCTGGCTGGGCTGGTTGGTTAGACATTCCCAATAGGACTGGTGGGTTTAACTCAATTGGGGTTTCCTCTGTAGGGGTAGTAAATCCTGTTCGGTCTCCTCTCTGGATTGGTTCTAGTTTGGCCAAATGGGTAAGTGTTGGTGGGAGCAGGGAGACCTGGGAGAGTCATCTAAGTTGTTGTGGTGGAGCAAAGGGGTTCACTAGGCTTTGGGAAGATCTGCCAATTCTTCTTTCCTGAGGTTGTGGGGATGGTGTCAGTCCTCTGGGTTGGTCTTCAGGAGGGGACTCTGGTATTCTAAACCTGGACTTTGGTGTGATGTCAGCTGAAGGCCCTTCTGCAAAATTGCAGGGGCAAAAGGAGAGCTAGTTCTTTTGTTATGCTTGTGTGGAGTTATCTAGCAAGGTCAAAGGTTCGACAACAAGTCCAGAACCAATGAAAGCAACTAGTCGAGCACACACTCAAAGTGTAGTGTGAAGACACAGGAGGATCTCTCTAACTGCGGTAAGCAGTCTCGAGGAGGCCAGACAACTACATGTAGATTGCGTAGAACTAGCTAAAGAATAGTAGTACAAGGCATGGAGGTTTATATATGATCTGGTATTGATGTATGACTAAGAATTGGTCGAGTTGGAGTCATCAAAAGTTACTATGTGAGAATTGCTATAGGGGAGAGGAGGAACATGAGGTGATACAAGAGAATCACCTGAGGAGAATATGTCCATAAGTGGTACAGGCACATCAAGGGACAAGGAAAAGATGGGAGGCATGGGGATAGGATACGATCCATCGGGAAGATAACTATCAGAAGAAGATACAAGATCCAAAGTATAGATTGAAGGAGAAGAAAAACTCATCAATGACATTCCTCATCACATAAGTCAGTGTGCGGTGGCATTTCTTGTAACACCTGGACTCCATCAAACCTCACACACTCCTTTCCCTTCTCTTTCGATGCCCTGTCAGCCTGGAAACTCACCCAAGCCTGAGTAAGGTGTGGTTGAAAATCTTCATCACCAACAACAAGCATGTTGCAGTCTGAGCAAGCCTCAACAACTGCAAAGGCAGAAGGGTCAATATTGAGAATGGTGTGGGTCTCTGGACACAACATAGTGAGGAGATTGGCAGAGACCATCGGTCCATACTTCAATGTGGACTGAGCAATTGCATGGTCAACAATGTCCTTGAGACAATGACCACCTGGAGCACAAGGTATGGCCATACCATCAGGGAGGTAAAGCTTGTTGTTGGTGCCATGGATGACTTTACTAGTATTGACATACTCAATACAATACTTGCAAGTCCAGAAAAATAGCCTAGACTACCACAGAATTTGCAGAACAGTGCCAAAAGAGATTGCTGTGCATTGGACTCTGTCTTGAGAGCAGGGGATGGGTTGAACGATGGGACAGGGAAAGAGGGAGTCCCTCAAGACAGGTTAGGAGTTTGGGTATGAGGAGTGCTGGATGAGAAGGGCATGGACCTCAAGGCAGATCCGGTTAACAAAAATTTGGTGGCATCAGTGATGTCCTTCATTGGGTAGGGATCATTAGGGCGAAGGTCAGACTTGACAATGGATAGGTGGTGGCAAATATGATCTTGGAGATACAGGTGGAATCCAGCCAAAAAGAACATGTCGCACTCTATTTCTGACAGCTTGTGAGTGGAGATCAGAGGAGCTACTACCTTTGTGAACTTCCTGGTGTATTCACCCAGGTTGTCCTGATTGCACAGCTGCTTCTTGTGTGTGTCCTCAACTAGATACTGAATATCAGTGTGACAATAGCATTTGGTACCTTTTGTTACAGTTTTTCTTTGTTCTTCCCTAGATAAGTCTTCCCTATTCTCAAACACAAGGATGATGACTACCAAGAACCTCTAGAACACCCGATGACCATCAAAGCCAAGTGTTCTCTCCAGCCAATCCTATATGACTCATCATCCTGCTACCTTATTCCCCTTTCACCTCTTCACATTGTCACACCTTCACCATCTCACTATGATGGTAACCACGTATAGCCTTGCAGCCACCATCTTTTGATCCTCCAATCCCATCATTGATGCTGTACATTGATACATCAATCCCCTTAGTTACCTATGACTCATTCTAACTCATCACAGCTATGTGCACGGCCTATCCTTGTACTATATAGTTGAGTCCATCTTGTACTATAGCTCCTCAGCTAGTTCTATGCAATCTACGTGTAGTTTTCTGGCCTCCACAAGACTGCTTTCTGCAGTTAGTGAGAACTTCTCATGTCTTCGCACTACACCTCAGAGTGTGCACTCGACTAGTTGCTTTCCATTGGTTCTGGACTTGTTGTCGAACCTTTGACCTTGCTGGATAACTCCATGCAAGTGTAACACCTTTGCAGCCCAGATACAACTTTTTAACTGCTGCAACAAAGTTATCCCAGTCCACTGGATTAGTGGTGGTCTCCAGGAGCATCTCCCAAACCTCAGCCTCATTGAGATCTGCATAGTGAAGGGTGGCCTTGATCTTTAGGTCCAGTTGCAAGACGGCTTGGTCAGCAAGTTGCTCGATATCTCTGAAATACTGAGGTAGCTGGGATGGGGTCTTTCCATCAAAGTGAGGGGCATTTGGTGTGCCATGAAGGGGCATATGGAAAACAGGATTTGCCATGGCAATTGGCAGGTTCAGCAGTTGCTGGACTAGAGATTGTTGGGGGATAGGGGACAATGTTGAACTTGATGATTGAGAAGATGACAGTGAGGACAAAGAAGACAATGGACAGGGGGCAAATTGGATAGGGGAGAGTGGTCTGGAGTGATTGAAGAGGAAGGATAAGGATACAGACAAGTCCCACAAAGATGAGGCTGCTGGATCACAAAGTCCAGATAGTGTAAGCAGGGTTAATGATGAGAGGAGGTCTGCAAGAGATGAGTGGTCCTGTGAGGGTAAACGGTGTGGGGTGGAGCTAGCAAAGCCTCCTGGGATAAAGGGAGAAGAATCAGTGATGATGGATGAAGGAAGACTTAGGTGATGATGGTGAGCCCTGTCTGGAGTAACTGGCACCAGGATTTCTCGATCAGAGATGCTAAGATCACAAAAGAAGTTGGCAAGAGCTTTGAGCTCTAGGCATTGAAGTGTTGGCCAGAGCAACCTTCTTGATGAACCAGTGGACCCCCTCATGATGGGCTCCAGTTGTAAGAAAGATAAAAGTTGGGGGGATGCTGACCCTCAGGAGGTCCAGAGGATGCGACAAAGAAAGGGATGGGCATGAGAAAGTCTTGTCCCAAGGGAGAACCAAGGTAAACAAGAAGGGATGGGGCTTGAGTGGGCCTACCAATCAAAACAATGATGTCTAGACTTGATCCAGACCAAGAGTAGCAAAGTGAGGGTCTGGACTTAATCAAAGTGATGACTGGACCAGGGTTGGAGACAACAAGGACAGAGATTGATGATGATACGAATTGACAAGAGGGTTGAGGACAAGGTCTGATGGATGACAATGATGAGGGGATGAGTATGAAGTTCTGGACTTGGACAACAGTGATGTCCAGAACATGAGTGGCAATGACAAAGGGACAAAAGATGACAAGGCCAACACAGATGGCACAATGGACAGAGACAGATGACAAAAGTGAGCAAGCAATTTCCTGGGATTTGATCCATAGGTACAGGAGTTTTTATATATTGACTAACATTTGAATATCAAATAAAGTATGACAGATGAAGCAAAGGGGGACAGTTGCCATCCTGTCACTATTCACCTGTCAAATGTCCAAAATTTTACATGACATAACACATGAATGTGAAACAGGTCAGGAAGTATTGGGAATAAGCATGAAAGGCCAAGATGAAAAGAAAAAAAGAGAGTCCAGACAAGTTGGCTGCTGGACATGCACCTGGACATGGAAAGTTTGGACTGGATGTACCCAAGACCTGTCTGGACATAAGTAAATGAATGCAAAACTAACCTTGGACCACATGGGACATGAGACATAATTGATGACAATGCATGGCGACGATGGAAGGACCTCTGGACCTGTCAAAAGGGCCTCTACAACTGTAAGGAGCCAAGTGCTCCTACAACAAGCACCACTAACAAGTGGCACTAGTGTGGTTCTGCACCTGGAGAAAGTTACTCACAGGAGTTAGTGTGAAATTCCAACAGGCTTAGATGTGGCTTGGACATGCAATTGGCAGCACCAAGACCTGGTTCTCAGTTCATTGGCAAGACCATTGACCCATTCAAAGACCCCAGGGACCTATCAGCAGGCCCAGACCACCAGTACCCCCACCACTGCAATGACACTCCAGGGAGAATAGTGTTACACTTGCGTGGAGTTATCTAGCAAGGTCAAAGGTTCGATACTAAGTTCAAAAACGATGAAAGCAACTAGTTGAGCACACACTCTGAGGTGTAGTGTGAAGACACGAGAAGATCTCTCTAACTGCGATTAGCAGTCTTGAGGAGGCCAGACAACTACATGTAGATTGCATAGAACTAGCTAAGGAATAGTAATACAGACCCGAGGACTTTATATACTGGTAGCTATATGAGTATGACTAAGAATCGGCCAAGAGGGTGTCATCTGTTGTTACTACTCTTTGTACAGCATCTGGGGAAATGGGGAACATGAGGTGATGTGAGAGAATCACCTTGGGAGAAAAGGGTCCATAAGGGAAATGGGTGCATCAAGATCAAGGGGAAAAATAGGGGGCATGGCAATGGTGGTTGAACCCATTGGTAGATGACTGTCAACAGATGACATAATATTGAATGCATACATAGAAGGAGGGGAAAAACTCATCAAAGTGGCTTGGCATACTTGCCTATGCCAAGGGGTAGCATTTCTTGTAACAATACCTCCAAAGTAGACTGGAGGCCCTGCCTCTGAATTCCATACTTCTCTCGGAATGTGCCGGGTAGAATTAGGCCACACTTCCATTGGAAGGGGAAGGAGTATCCTGGTTCTGCAGGCAAGTTTCCATAGAGTGCGCCTGTTACGGTTTTTCCTCTTTTTACCATTTTCCTTAGTTTCGCTGTTTATTTGCATAGAACATGTACTCATTCTCATTCCTACATGTCCTCTTATCCTTAGTCCTTAGCTCTATTCACTTGTCTCTTGGTAGCTACTTTTTACTTGCTTCACTTCACTAGCTATCTTTTACTACAGAGTAGTACTTCACTTTCTACCAAGTCTCATAGCTTGTTACTTACCTAACTAGCTATCCATACCATTAGCCACATTGTACTTTCTTTACTCTTACTCACGCAATACATGTGTACCTTGTGTCCCTCAAGTCCTCAGACCTCTCTGAGTCCTAGTCTCTGTCCTTCATTCTTGTCAGTAATCTTCCTTGCTTTCCTAGGTGTTTGGGACACTGTTGACCTCTTCATGAGAGTCCACCCCATTCACAGGTTGCTTGAGCAACACAAGTGTCCGCTCAGCATAACAGCGCCACACTATGACAGATTCTGCAATGACATTCTGGACAGTTGTACTGAGAGTGACCAGGTGCCAATATCTTGCAAAGAGGACAGGTGTATTCCAGGCAATTTGGATGATAATGTCCGCTGTCCCTGCAAGTGTAGCAATGGGCAGAGTGAGTCAATTCAGAAGGGATTCGAGCGACAAAATCAATGAGGGAATTGATAAGGGGTTGAAGGAGGCAGTCATTGGCATCTCTATGCATAGCAGCTCTTCTGGTTCTAGATCTAGTGCAGGGAGGTGGAACAGGGAGTGGGTTGTCATTTCTGGGGAATGGGGTTCTGGTGCAATTAGTTGAAGAGGAGAACTCGCCTCTTGCCACATCCTCAGAGACTGTGGTGGTACAGTTTGGGATGGAGATGACAGCCACAATGGGATCAGTGTGAGGAGATAAGAGTTCATCAGAATTGTCACTGGATAGTTGCCCCAATGCGAGCAGGTGAGAGATGAACCCAGGGCCGAGAAAGTCCCTGATCTAGGAGGGACTAAATGACTGTAGCATGGGCCACATGAACTCATGCATGGGTAAGGCGGGGAGTTGGTGGATGATGGTGATAATACCATGTCTGACAATCAATTCTAGAATGTAATCCCTCATTCGTAATAGGGCAACTTGGGATAGGGTGAATGGGGCTGCCCACATGGAGTCGGTGGGCAGGTGTTCTGTATGTATAGCAAATGTGTGGTACTGGTGGTAGAGGTTTAGAAGAAGTGGGAGATACTCATTCATCTTGAAATCTGGTAGGCTATTGATGAGAAGGATGAGATGGACATCCTGAAAAACCTTCTCCAAGGCCTCCCATAGGTGGGGTTTGGATAGTCTGTGGAACCAATAGATCTTCGTGTAGGCAAGTTCCTCTCTTTGACTCCTTTGGTAAGTATTGAGGGGATTGGTAAGCACAGATGGGATGGGGATAAGGTCGATCACCATCTCGAGATATGATTGGGGAAGGGGTAGGATGGGTTTTACTCTGGGTCCACCCACCGACTATTTAACATTGGCAAATCCACTAAATGTTCCACTTCTGGCCCTGTCACTGCCCTCCAGTCCCTATCCTGTGGCGCTACCACCCGCTGTTGTTGGCTGTGATGTGGGATCAGTGCCTATTCTGATCCTGGGCTCCAATGTGGGGGTCCCCACCCACTAGCATTCTTGTCTTGCTTCTATTGACCCATCACCCCATGACAGGTATAGGAGGGCCTTATCCCAGACATGCACTTTGACTGCCCAGAACCTCGATTTCTCTGTGAGGTCATGGAGCAGGTGGACTACATAGAATAGTAATAGGGTGACAGCAATGAGGAGGGTTTCATAGAAATCAATGGAGAATTGCATAATGATGCAGTTATGAGGGGGGAAATGTTGGTTGGGGCTGTGATGCTGTTGGTTTCGATGGGGGAGGTTGCTTTTTATAGAAGGAGTGGGCGGTGCACAGACCAGGATGTCATGTCAAATTGGAACTGCAGAATCAGGGTCACCAACTTGGGTGGGACTAGGTTCCTACTGCAGAAAAGCAGTTGGGTGTCTTGCTTGGTAATCCTGTAATATTTTCCTTGCATTGGCTAAATTAATGGCAGGTTCCCAAGTGTTTTCAGCCAATGAATATCCCTTCCATTTGACCAAATAGTGTCTTCATCCGAATGTCCCCTGATGGGCTAGGATTCCTTCTACTTTGTACTCTTCTTCCCCTTCTATAGTATTGGGTGGTGGTTGGAGGAAATTAGGACTGTGTTCTTGGGTTTCTTCATAAGGGGTAAGAAGAGAGGCATGGAATACTGGGTGAATCTTCCAGGATGACAGGAGTCAGAGTTGGAAGGCAACTGATGATATGACCTTTTTGATCTTGAAAGGTCCTACCCATTTAAGGGCTAGTTTCCTATATGGATAGGGGATTCGAAGGTTCTTTCCTTCTAGCCAAACTTTGTCTCTGACTCTGAAGGGTTTATATTTGGACCAAATTTTCTCCTTTTGGCATAATTGAGCAGTGACATGAGCAGCTTTGGCTTCTTTTCGAGCGTTATCAAGGATGGTCATTCAGGATTTGAGGGCAGGGAGGAAGGTCTTTCCAATTGCTGGATAGGCTTGAGGTTCATATCCTATCATGAGAGAGAATGGAGTCTGTTTAGTGATCAAGTGAGTGGCAGAGTTCTGAGCAAATTTGGCCATGGGAAGAAGGTCGTACCACTTAGCAGGGTTTCCATCACAGAAGATTCTGAGGTATGTTTCCAATTCCTGATTGACATGCTCTGTTTCTCCATCAGTTTGAGGGTGATAGGCTGTTGATAGGGCTAGGTCATATTGTAGAAGTCAGGCAAGTTCTCTAGCAAAAGCTGATGCGAATTGAGGGCCCCTGTCAGATATGACTCAGTCATGGAGTCCAAATCTAGGGAAGATATTTCTAAAAAAGAGATTGGCTACCCCTGCTGCATCGATGGTTTTGTTACAAGGGAGGAAAATTACCCCCTTTGTAAGGCCATGGTTGACCATGACCAACACAGAGTCAAAACCAGCTGAGATCAGGAGGTCTGTGATCAGATCCATAGAAATATTCTGGAACAGGCGATCTGCTTCCATCAGGTTGGGAATGGGCAGCAGGGTCATAGGGTGAGTATTGACCTTGTTTGACTGACAAACTGCACAACCGTGGACAAATTTGCAGACAAAAGTCAAGAGGCTGGGCCACCAATAATCCCGTTGGAGCAGGGATAGGGTCCTGAAATATCCACCATGTCCTCCGGCAGGGGATTCGTGTAACTTAGTGACTAATGCCTGTTTTTGTGATTCAGGAATAAAGAGACGTCCCTTGAAATATAACATCCCCTCCTCCCATTTCCAATCATTGGCATTGGCTTGGGAAAACAATGAAGAACCCATTTGTGCTGCAGCAATGGCATTCTTTGCTAGGAGATCATCCTTGGTGGAAAGAACTACTTTCTCCCATATGGTGAGGTCGATTAGATTGATGAAGTGGTCATCAGGGATCAGGACGACATCTTGATTGTCACCAGTGGTGTTGACTTTGTCTTGTCTGGATAAGGCATCAGCCGGGGCCATCTTATTTCCAGGCAGATTTTGATATTGGATGTCAAAATCCTGCAAGAACAACATCCATCGTGCTTGTTGACAGGATAGTTTATGGGGTTGTTTGAAGTATGCCAGATTCTTATGGTCAGTTTGGACCATTACCTGATGTTCTGTTCCCGATAGATAATGCCTCCATTCCTCTAGTGCTCGAATAATGGCTAGTAACTCCCAATCATAGATGTCATAGTTTCGTTCTTCAGGGGAGAAGGTTTGGGAGAAATAGGCACAAGGGTGGAGATCTCCATTACCATCTGTTTGCATGAGAACTGCCCCCAAGGCAGTGAGTGAGGCGTCAGTCATGACTGTAAAGGGTTTAGTGGAGTCTGGCATTTTGAGGATGGGTCTTGACATGAAAGCCTTTTGCAAGGTCCTGAAGGCTTTTTCACATTCTGGTGACCAGTTCCAGGTTACTCCTTTCTTGGTGAGTTTGTGGAGAGGTCGACTGATCCCAGAGAAGTCAGGGATGAACTTCCTATAGAAGTTACAGAATCTGATGAATGAACAGATTTGCTTTACAGAAGTTGGGCTATTCCAGTTTTTGATGGCCTTGAGCTTTCCTGGATTGAGGGTAATCTCGCCAGGCCAGACTATCATTCCGAGATAGTCGACTTCGGTGACATTGAAGGAACATTTACTCAGCTTGAGGAACAAGTCATTGTCCATCATCCATTGAAGGACTCTATGAGTTCTTTCTGTGTGTTCCCCAGGTTGTTTAGAGGTGATAATAAGATCATCCATGTATATGATCAGCCATCCTTCGGTGATCATAACAGTGAATATGTGATTCATAAGGGCTTGGAACATAGCTGGAGAGTTGCTTTGTCCAAAGAACATGACTGTTGGTTCAAACAGTCCTACTGGTGTGATGAAGGCAGCCTTCCATCCATCAGGAGGGTGGATCAGCACATTGTTGTAACCTCATCGAATGTCCATCTTGGTGAAGATGGTGGCATCCTTTAGCTGATCTACTAGTTCAGAAATGTGGAGTAAGGGATACACATTCTTGATTGTATGCTCATTGAAATATCGGTAGTCTTGGCATGGGCAAAGTCCTCCATCTTTTTTTGGTATGAAAAAGAAAGGAGAAGCTTGAGGCAACTGTGATGGCACAATGATTCCTTTCTTTAGGTTTTCATCAACAAAGGTCTTGCAGGCTTCTAACTCCTTGGGGTTTAGTGGATAGATTTTAGCTACCTTTGGTACAAAGGTTTCTTTTAGGTTGATATGGTGGTTGTATTTTCTGGATGGAGGGAGTTTGCCTGGCGGGGGTTCTTCAAATACCCGACAGTATTCTTTGAATTCCAGGGGTAAGACGGTTTCTTCTTTGTTCGCCATTTCTGCTTGGGCAATCTCAGTAGAATAATTGATCTTGTTTCTCCACTCTTGTTCTAAGAAAGTGGTGGGGTCCATTTTTAGATATTGCAGTAGGTATCTTTGTTCATCCAGATAGAGTTGCTTGGAGCTGGGGTTTATTTTTTGGGGTAATCTGATCTCTCTGTTTGTCCAGTCGATTTCTGGATTAACAAGTCTAAGCCAAGACATCCCTAGGATTGTTTCTTCTTCCCTGCAGTTGATGATAAGGAATTCCTGATCTTCTAGAAGTAGATTTTCCATGGTAATGGAAAGAGTGACTTTCCTTCATATTAACCCATTTTCATTTTCTGTTCCATCAGTGTTTGTAGCTTTGATGGGTACCTTGAGTCGCTTAGTCTGTAACCCTAGTCGTTCTACCAGTTTCTTGTTTATGAAGCAATTGCTTGCTCCACTGTCCACTAATGAGGACACTTCAGCAGTTTTTCCTGTTTCTTCTTTGCATAAGAGAATGGGGAGTTGGATTGCTTGATCTGCGATGGGAGATACAATTACAGGAATAGTAGTCGTGGGGATTGGTGATGCTGAAACACCTTTTCCCTTTAAAAATCCTCAGCTTCTTTCTGATCAGAGGTCATTTCTCCCAGTGTTACTTCTTCATCATTCTTTGAGAAGCATATCTCGAGGACTTTAACTGCCTTGGCTCTGGAGACATGGTTGCTTTCGAGGAAGGTTTGGATTTCATCTCCTGTCTGTAAGATGCAGGTAGGCGGTGCATTCCTAGTCAAAAAAGGAACTTTCCTATAGTCCCTTTCTCTAGTCTTTCCTCTGAAGTTCTGTTTGTTAGTCCAATGGTTCCTCGTGGAACATCCAACCCAATGACAAATGAAGCATTTGTTGTTCCTCATGTGTTTGGCTCTTTCCATAGGAGAGAGTTTGATGACATCGACATCCATCACATTAGGATCTTTGTGGTTCCTGGCAGTTCCTGATTCTGGGCACATTTGACCTAATCGGAGAAGTTGGGTTCTTGTCTTGATCTGGTCAAATTGTGTGGCTTTCTCCATCCATTTCACCCATTTCTCTGGGGCGGGATCTACTGCTGTCATCAGGTTTACAATGTCCCTGTTTACCACTACCCTGAGGAGGTCTATCAGGAAAGTGTCCTGGTGTCCCATGCCCACATTGGCCACTAGTAGCTCAAATTGAGCTCTGAAGTTGGAGAAGGTCCCTCTACCCTGTTTCAAGGTGTAAAGCTTTGATCATGCATCAGCCTGAGCATCACCTGGGGAAAAGGTTGTAAAGAAATCTTTTTCCAGATCATTG
>JBBPTT010001254.1:0-11672 GCA_038094175.1 Boletellus aff. lepidospora | reverse complement strand
CGAATCTCAACCTCCCCCATCCATCTCCACTGACAAAGTAGATGAGATAGTCCACATCTCCCCTCCCCAATCATACATGATCACTCTCCCCAATGGCACCACAGTCCTCTCCTCTCCCACTTGCATTTTACCTCGGCCCTTTTGTCCCACTCCTGCAGCCCCCACCACCAGGTGCTTCCATTGTCATGAACTGGGCCATTACATCGAAAATTGCCCTGGATACACATGCTCTAACTGCCACAACTTCACTCTGGGCCATCATTGGAGAGAGTGCCTCACCAGCCAATGTGATGTTTGTCTACACTGGGGACATAGCACTTGAGCCTGCCCTACTCGCATCTGCTCTGGTTGCAATAGATCTGGACACATCTTTGACAATTGTCCATTTGAACATCTCACTCCCACATAGTCTGCCAGCATTTTTGGAGGAATGCCATCTGCTACGGATTGAACCTGGGGTTCAACTGTACGAAGGGGGTAATGTTACGATTTTCTCCCTTGCACCTCATATCTATCTCATTTCTATCCTTTCACTTCATCGTGCTGGTCCCCTTATTTTCTCTGAGCACTTTGATCACTTCCTATTTGTCTTTGGTCCATTCTCTTGTATTATCCAAGTCATCTCAGATTATTTCCCTTAGTTACCATTCATACCTGGTACCTGCTGCACTTTGATAGTAGTAGCTTACCTCATTTGTTCTACTACATTCCATAGGCTTCAATGATGACTCATCTCCACCTATATATACCTTTACCACTCATGTACTCTCTTTACTCTTGTTCTGCGCAATACTACGCAGTCTCTTGTTGCTCTTCTGAGTCCCTCAGTTCCTCCCTGAGTCTAAGGTCTTTGATCCTCTTGGATCCAGTCTTCTCCTTGTTCTCCTAGGCAGTCAGGACACTGTAGACCTCTTCGTGAGAAGTCCACCCTGCTGCAGGTAGCTTGAATGACACGAGAGTGCATTCAGTGTAACAGAGGACTCTGTCCTTGTCAAGACTACTGATACCTCAATGAGCACACTGTCAAAAATGCTTATCCTCTTCCTTGCATTTCCAAACTTGTCAATCAACTAAAGGATGCTACCATCTTTACCAAAATGGATATTTGATGGGGTTACAATAATGTCCTAATCCACCCTCCAGACTGATGGAAAGCTGCTTTCTGTTATGTTTTATCCTACTCTTTTATTTATCTCACCCCTTTTCTCCTTTGTCTATGCTTACCTTTCCCCTTTTTGACTCATCGGCCAATGACTTGTACAGCTTTACTAAGTATCTGGCTGTGTATTACTTAAATACTCTTCTTTTCCTGTTCCACAGCCTTTTGGCTGTGCTTCTTTAGAATGTTCTTCTTTTCCTGTTCCACAGCCTTTTGGCTGTGCTTCTTTAGAACATTCTTCTTTCCTGTTCCACAGCCTTCGGCTGTGTTCTTTTGACTCATCTTTATTTCTGCACATTCCATGGCCTTCCATAGTCACTTAGTCATCCTGTATCCCTGGGGTATATAAACCCCAAGGCTCCAGCCATGTATCTCTAAGCTAGACCTACTTGGAATAGCATCTCCTTGCCTCCCCTGGATCTCTCTAAGTCCTTGCCCTACTTTTGAGTGGGCACTCCCTTGTCTCTTCCTTGTCTACAGCCAGTCATTGTTACTGGTCGTGTCCTCAGGGTCCCAGTCCCTGTCCCCCTTGCGGCTATCTATGCTGAACCTTTGCACCTATAGGGTGTAACTTTGTCCTTGCCCTTGACCTTTATCCAAGTCCTTACACTTGCCATCCAGTGAGCATAACAGAAACTACAACATTTACAATTGGGAGTTATTAGCAGTTATCCGAGCATTGGAAGAATGGAGACATTACCTCTCTGGGACAGAACACCAGGTGACAGTTCAAACTGATCATAAGAACCTGGCATACTTTAAACAACCTCATAAGCTGTCCTGCTGCCAAGCATGATGGATGTTGTTCTTGCAAGATTTTGACATCCATTACCAAAATCTCCCCAGAAATAAGATGGCCCCAGCAGACTCTCTCTCTTGCAAAGAGGAGGTAGATACAACTGATGACAATCAAGATGTTATCCTGATCCCAGATGACCATTTCATCAATCTCATTGATCTTGCTATTCAGGAAAAAGTAATACTTTCAACCAAAGATGATTCACTAGCAAAGAACACTATCACCACAGCACAAATGGGATCTTCACTATTTCCCCAGGCCTCTGCCAACAACTGGAAGTGGAAGGATGGAATGTTGTATTTCAAGGGGCATCTCTTTATTCCTGAACCACAGTGACATGCATTAGTCACTACCTTACATGAATCCCCTGCCAGAGGGCATGGAGGATATTTCAGGACATTATCCCTTCTCCAATGGGATTATTGGTGGTCCATCCTCTCAACCTTTGTTTGGAAATTCATCCATGATGGGTGGTTTGTCAAGCAAACAAGGTTAATACTCACTCTACAACACCGCTGCCCATTCCCAACCCTATGGAGGTGGATCACCCATTCCAGAATATTTCTATGGATCTGATCATGGATCTCCCAATTTCTGCTAGTTTTGACTCTGTACTGGTCGTGGTTGACCATGGCCTTACAAAAGGGGGTAATTTTCCTCCCTTGCAATAAAACCATCAACACAGCAGGGGTAGCCAATCTCTTTTTCAGAAATATCTTTCCCAGATTTGGACTCCATGACCGAGTCATATCTGATAGAGGTCCCCAATTTGCATCAGCATTCACTAGGGAACTTGCCCAACTCCTACAATACAACCTTGCCCTCTCCACTGCCTATCACCCACAAACCGATGGAGAAACTGAATGCGTCAACCAGGAACTGGAAATATATCTGAGAATCTTTTGTGATGGAAACCCTGCTAAGTGGCATGATCTTCTCCCAATGGCCAAATTCACTCACAATTCCACCACTCACTTGGTCACTAAACAAACCCCCTTTGCCCTCATGATGGGATATGAACCCTGAGCCTACCTGGTTATTGGAAAAACTTTCCTCCCAGCTCTCGAATCTTGCATGACCATCCTTGATAACACTCAAAAAGAAGTAAAAGCTGCACATGTTGCTGCCCAACTATGCTTAAAAGAAAAGATCTGGTCCAAGTACCAACCTTTCAAAGTTGGAGATAAAGTATGGTTAGAAGGAAGGAATCTACGCATTCCTTACCCATCCAGGAAACTCACTCCCAAACGGGAAGGCTCCTTTGAAATTGAGAAAGTCATTTCCCCGTCTCCTTTTAACTCCAACTTCTGTCCTCCTGGAAAATCCACCCTGTCTTCCATGCCTCACTCCTCAATCCATACATTGAAACACCTGAACATGGTCCCAATTTTATTCAACCCCCACTGGACTCCATTGAAGGGGAAGAAGAATACAAGGTAGAAGCCATTCTCACTCATAGAGGACATGCTGGACAAAGAAAGTATCTTGTCAAATGGAAAGGATACTCTTCAGCTGAAAACACCTGGGAACCTGCAGCTAACCTCTCTAATGCCCAAGAAATTCTTTCTGCATATAGGAAAATGCATCCATCAGCCTTCTTCGACAGAATCTCATTGCTAAAATCACCCTTCTGGCGACGACAAAGAATCTACTAGGATAAAAATCTTGGAGCTGGAATCTCCAATGTACAAAGGGGGTATCGTTACAGTTTTTCCTTTCTCCCTTTGATAAGTCTTCCATGTTCTCTCAACCCATTGACAACAACTACCAAGAAGCCCTTAGAACTCCCTCAGCACTAACCAAACCATGGCCATCTATGACTACTCCTCTGATATCCATCTTACCCTTATCCTCTTCACATTGTCACCTCTTCTCATTGTCACCTCTTCACATCATCATACCTTCACCATTGCACTATGATGGTAACCACACATAGCCCTGCAACCACCATCTTTTAATCCCTTGATTCCATCTCTGATGCTGCACATTGATATATCACTCACCATGGTTACTCATGACTCACCCTGACTCATCAAGGCTATCCGCACAGCCTATCCTCGTACTATATAGTTTGCCCTTGCCTGTACTATAGCTCTCTAGCTAGTTCTATGCAATCTACATGTAGTTTTCTGGCCTCCACAAGACTGCTCATTGCAGTTAGTGAGATCCTCTCATGTCTTCGCACTACACCTCAGAGTGTGTACTCGACTAGTGTCTTTGTTTGAGCTTGGACTTATCATCCAATCTCTTGACTTGCTGGATAACTCCACACAAGTGTAACACAGAGCAGGAGAACTGGGATGTAAAGCAGGACAAAGCAGCTGGGGAACTCATGCTGAGTATCACCCCAGATCAGCAAGTACACATCTGAGCTCACCAGGACAATCCCACCACAGCTTGGACAACACTCCAGAAGCTGTTCATACAGCAGAAGGCAAGCACTCGGTTCATCGCCTACAATGAATTCTTCAGTATTCACAAGCTGCCCGATGAAACACTCCTTGCCCTTACTGCACAAGTCAAGCTTGGAATGGCAAGAATCCAGGAGTTGCACCCCAGCAGCTTCAACTTGAAGGCACTTGACAATGAGCTCGCTTGCATGGCCATGATTCAGGCCCTTGGCCTGGACTATGCCCACTTCACCTCTTCCCTGGCCCTCCTCACAGACCTTGACAAAGATAAGGTCAAGGCTGCATTTCAGACTGAAGAAGTACATTGCCAACCATGCCCTGAGGCATCCAGCTCTGCAGGAGACTCTGTGCTGGCAATATCGACCACCACCCACAGGTGCAGGCCCTCAGCTCCCTGCAGATTCTGTGAGAAACCTGGCCACTGCCAGTGCAACTGCCATGCAATGCAGAAGGCAAAGGAGTGGTACAAGGCCCCAAGGCAGAGGGGCAAGAAAGCTGGTCAAGTCACAACTATGCTGAATGAGGGCAAAAAGACTGCTGGAGCAAGCCAGGAAGTGGTAGAACAGGCTAGAAATGCAAGTTGTTGTTCCAGTGACCTCTCCAACCCCTTCTTGCCCCTCATACTCAATGCTGACCATGATTGGAATGCAGACACAGGGGCCACTTCTCATATGATGCCCCATTGCCACTGGATCCAGAACTATACCCTGAAATGAGTCCCAATCAAGCTCACCAACAACACAGTTGTCTATTCAGCAGGTGTAGGATCTGTAGTTTTCAACCCAGTGATAAGAGGGAAGAGGGTCCGAGCTGTCGAGTTCTCCAATGTCCTCCATGTGCCTAGTCTTTGCAACTATTTGCTTCTGTGCTCTACCTTGCTCGTCACTCTGGATTCACCATACAGATCAATGCGAACAGCATGACTTTCCCTCTTGGTGCAGACACCCCACTCTTTGTTGTGAGCATCAATAAAAACAATGCTGCTTTCCTGGATGGTGTAACTGAGCCCCAGCCTGAGTTTGCATGACTGGCAACAACTGTTCCACTTGACCTATCCCTCTGGCACTGTAGACTCACCCACCACAACCTGGCTGATATGAGGGCACTGATTGAGCATAAGATGGTCACTGGCTTGCACCTTGACTCATTGAAGGCACCAGATCCTGTATGTGAGCCTTACATAGCTGGCAAAATGCATGAAAATCCATTCCCTAGCAGTTGTTGGCATGCATCCCGACCTCTCAAGCTTGTCCACTTGGACATGCACCAGCCGCCTGTGGCCACATTCTCCAGGTATCGATACTGGGTAACATTCATCAACGATTACTCACGATATCGCTTTGTGGTGCCTATCAAAGCAAAATCAGATGTTTTTGATGCCTTCAAGCAGTTTAAAGCATTTGCTGAGAACCAGTCGGAACGCAAGATTAAAATACTACACAATGACAAGGGAGATGAGTATATGAGCAATGTGATGCTCAATTTCACCACAGAGTCTAGCATTGAGTGCCAGCACAGTCCATGCACGTCTGCAGCAGAATGGAGTTGCCAAACATGCCAATCATGTACTTTCTGAGCAAATCACTGCAATGCTGCAGGAATCAGGCCTTGCAATGCCATTCTGGGGCAAAGCCCTCGCTGCCCTTGTCCATGTCTGGAATTGATGCCTGACAGCCACCTTGGACATGGCAACACCCTATGAACTCTGGCATGGCTGGAAACCCAATGTCTCACACCTTCATGTCTGGGGATGCACTGCCTATGTGCATATGCAGTGTGACAAGCAAAATTCGCTCCAATCACATTATGACAAGTACATCTTCATTGGATATCCAGCTGGCTGTTAGATTCATTGGTCATGCCTTAGCTATCATTCACATTGCCACACTTGTGGTGCATGGTTGTTGTTTATTTTTGTTTACTGTATGTTGCAGTCACATCCTTGGAGTTCGCTCTCTGCATCCCCAGTTGCTTACCATGAACTCCAGGTATGTCAATTTAGATGACATTCAATATATAGTTGCTTACAGTGAACTCCAGCTGCATTCCAGCTGCTTAACAGGTTATGAGCCCTGCACTGTAATGCCCCACAATCACTTTTGCACCCTCTCAAAAGTTTTCACTCGACTTGTCTCCACATGAAATGTCATTGGAAAACCACTACTGCCACATTCAGCCTCTCACAGGCACCAACTACACAACATGGAGTGAGGAAATGAAGGCCCTCCTTCAATCCAAGGGACTCTGGTGACTGGTCAGTGGGAAGGAGAAGTGACCAGCCTCCAATGCAGCAGAGCAGGAGAGCTGGGATGTAAAGCAGGACAAGGTAGCTGGAGAACTCATGCTGACTATTGCCCCAGATCAGCAAGTACACATCTGAGCTCACCAGGATGACCCCACTGTGGCATGGACAGCCCTCCAAAGTCTGTTCATGCAGCAGAAGGCCAGCACTCATTTTGTTGCATATGACAAGTTTTTCAGCATTTGCAAACTCCCCGACGAAGCCCTGCCTGCCCTCACTGCCTGAGTTGAGCTCAGAATGGCCAGAATCCAGGAATTGCGCCCCAGTACCTTTGACTTGAAGGCCCTGGACCACAAGCTGGCCTGCATGGCCATGATTCAGGCTCTTGGTCTGGACTACTCACACTTCACCTCTTCACTAGCCCTCCTCACTGACCTGGACAAGGACAAAGTCAAGGCTGCCTTCTAGACTGAGGAAGTCCATCACCAACCATGCCCCAAAGCATCTAGTGCTGCCGGAGACTCTGTTCTGGTGACATTGACCTCCACTTGCAGATGCAGCCCTTCAGCTCCCTGTGGATTCTGCGAGAGGCCTGGCCACTGCCAGTGCAACTGCCACTGCTTACAGAGGGCGAAAGAGAACTACAAGTTGGGGGAGAAGAACAGGGGAAAGAAGGTGAACCAGGCGACTACTGCTCCCACTGAGGGTGGCTTGACCCAGGATGTGGTTGAACATGCAGGAAATGCAAGTCTTTGTTCCAGTGACCCCTCCAACCCCCTCTTGCCACTCATGCTTGATGCTGACTTTGATTGGAATGTAGACACAGGGGCCACTTCTCATATGATGCCCCATCACTACTGGATTTGCAACTACATCCTGAAACATGTCCCAATCTAGCTCGCCAACAATACTGTGGTATATTCAGCTGGAGTGGGCTTGGTGGTGTTCAACCCAGTTGTGAAGGGGAAGCAGGTCTGGTTGGTCGAATTCTCAAAAGTCCTTCATGTCCCTAGTCTTCAGAATAATCTCTCATCTGTGCTCTACCTCACTTGCCACTCTGGTTTCACCATTCAGATCAGTGCCACCCACATGAGCTTCATGCATGGCAAAGATGGCCCACTCTTCATTGCAAGCATCAATAGCAATAATGCGGCCTTTCTGGATGGTGTGACAGAGCCTCAGCCTGAATTTGCATGTGCAGCAACCACTCTGCCCCTTGACTTGTTGCTCTGGCATAGGAGACTCACCCACGACAACTTGGCTGATGTGAGGGCACCCATCAATCGCAAAATGGTCACTGGGATGTGCCTTGACTTGCAGAGCACACCAGACCCAGTGTACGAGCCATGCATTGCTGGCAAAATGCATGCAAACCCATTCCCCAGCTTGCAATGGCGTGCATCACAACCTCTCAAACTTGTGCACTCCGATGTCCATCAGCTCCCTGTTGTGACATTCTCAGGCTATCAGTACTGGGTCACATTCATTGACAATTACTTGTGTTATTGATTTGTGCTGCCTATCTGAGTGAAATCTGACATTTTCAAGGCTTTTAAGCAGTTGAAGGCCTTGGCAGAGAATCAGTCAGAGCGCAAGATTAAAATACTGCACAATGACAAGGGAGGGGAGTACATGAGCAATGCCATGCTCAAATTTACCACAGAAGCTGGCATTGAGCACCAGCACACAGTCCATGCATGCCCACAGCAGAATGGAGTTGCTGAATGTACCAATCATGTGTTTTCTGAGTGCATTACTGCAATGTTGCAGGAATCTGGCCTTGCAATGTCACTCTGTGGCAAAGCTCTTGCTGTGCTTGTCCACGTCTGGAATCAATGCCCTACAGCCACATTGAACACATCAACCCCCTATGAACTCTGGCATGGTTGGAAACCTGATGTATTGCATTTGTGAGTGTGGGGATGCACTGTCTATGTGCACATTCAGCGTGACAAGTGCAACTTGCTTCAATCACATTCTGAGAAGTGCATCTTTATTGGTTATCTAGCTGGGTATAAGGAATGGAAGTTCTATAACCTGACAACAAAGCACACTATCATCTCAGAATGCACAGATTTTGATGAGCACAGTAGCACTCCACTGGCATGCCCTAAGCCAACACAGACAGTTGTGCAAGCACCAGTACCATACAGTCCACCAGACCTCTCAGACGAGGAGGAGGAGCCTGATGCTGCTCTGGAGATGGCACCTCCTGGGGGGCCACACAGACAACAGCAGGATGCACCACCTCCTTTGCCAGTGCAAGCTGAATCACCTCCACCAGCTCCTTTGCCTCCACCTGCTACACCTCCTCCAGCATGCCCACCAAGTCCTGTAGGGATTGGAGCTCAAATGCTTGTCTGGAGATGCCAGCCACCCAGAGAATGGTGGAAATTTGAATGACCCCACTGACGATGACTCAGATGATGAGGCAGACATTGTGCAATGCATGGCTGTGAATTCACCCCACCCTTCCTCATATGCAGATGCAATGCAGCACGAGGATGCACAGGAGTGGACTCAGGCTGCAATTGACAAATTGGCTGCACACAGATCAAATGGCACCTGGACTCTCATTCTGAGGCTGACTGATCACCCAGTCATTGGCTCACAATGGGTATTTACAAAGAAATATTGCACAGATAGGTCATTTGAGCACAATAAGGCTCATCTTGTCGCCCAGGGCTTCTCCCAGCAACCAGGATTCGAGTATCTCGAGGTTTTTGCCCTCACAGTGCAATTGCCCACTTTGTGAGTCATTCTCGCTCTTGCTGCCTTACAGGACTTTCATCTGTGGTCAGTGGATGTCTCCAATGCCTATCTCAATGGTGAGATGGACTGCAATGTCTACATGGAGCAGCCTGAGGGATTCATGGAGGGAAACACTCGAGAGACTGTCTGTTTGCTCAAAAAGGCACTATATGGCACAAAACAGGGCAGAAATCAGTGGAATCACAAAATGTGCACCACTCTGAAGTCCTCAATGGTGAGATGGACTGTGATGTTTACATGGAGCAGCCTGAGGGGTTCACAGAGGGAAAGACTCAAGAGACTGTCTGTTTGCTCAAAAAGGCACTTTATGGCACGAAACAGGGTGGAAATTGGTGGAATCACAAAATGCACACCACTCTGAAGTCCATGGGATTCACACAGACATATTCTCATGCTGCGGTCTACATTTTCACTTGTGGTGATGTCTGAATCCTCCTGCCTGTTTTTGTTGATGATATGACCTTTGCATTGCCCTCACTGCCTGCAATCAAGCAGGCCATCGCAGATCTGAGTGCACATTTTAAGTTGTGTGACCTGGGACCAACAGCAGAGATCCTAGGGATTAAAATTGATTGAGATCGCTCAAAGCACTCACTGACAATCTCCCAGAGGCAGTACTGCATCAATATGCTCTCATGCTACAATATGGCTGACTGCAAGCCAGTCACCACTCCAATGGATCCCGGACTCAGCCTATCTCACACCCAGATCACTACTACTGATGAGGAGCACACTCTGATGCACTCTGTTGACTATGGAGGTGTCATTGGGTTGCTCCAATACCTGTCTTGCACCACTAGGCCGGACATCGCATTTGTAGTTGGTCAGCTCACATCATTCACAGCCCAGCCTGGCCCTGTGCACTGGAACACAGTGAAGCATCTCCTGCAATACATCAAGGGTACTCTTGACTACTCAATCACTTATGCGCCCAATCCTGCATCCAGTGAGCTTTTTGTGACTTACTCCAATGCGAACCATGGTGGCTGCAAGGACACCAGTCACTCCACCAGCACATTTGTTGTCAAAATCGGCACAGGTGCAGTCTGCTGGATGTCAAAGCACCAGTAAATCATCACACTTTCGACAACATAGGCCAAGTATGTTGCTGCATGCGAAGCAGGCCAGGAAATTGTCTAGATGTGCAAATTGCTGCAGGAGCTTGGTTTCACACTTCCAGGTCTGTCCACTCTGCACATGGACAACCAGTCGGCAATACAGGTGGTGAAGCATCCCAAGCACCATGGCCAAATGAAGCATTTGGATTTGCAATGGTACTGGCTGGGAGATGTGGTGGATAAAGGAGCAATCTCACCCAGATTTGTTGCTACCACTCAGATGCCAGCAGACCTACTGACAAAGGCATTATCTTGGGTGAAGGTGCAGGATTTCTGTGCAATGCTGGGACTTGGGAGAGTGTTAAATCCAGTCCTCTGTAAGTCCAACAATGTCTGGACTGTATGCACAGAGGGATGAGAGAGTGAAAGGGCAAGGACTTGGAGCAAGACTTATGTGTCACTCCCTTGTACTCATGTCCTCGGAGGCCAAAGGGTTGGAGATGGGTTGGAGGGTGGTCAGAACTGACCGGAGGGTGATTAAATCGATATCAAACTAAACTACCACAGTGTATGTATGGAGTCTTATATACTACAGGGTGTATAGCAATCACTAGCGGGATCATTGCCATCGACTGCAGACATGTTGGAGGGTGTACAGGTTCGTAGGTATGCAAGATTGGAGAACAGTGAAACATATGACAGAGCTGCACACTGGTGACAGGTGAAATGGGCAGTGTACAGAACCTAAATGGAAAAGACTAAGTAGTAAAAGGAAATTGGATATACAAAAGGGGACAACAGATTGAAGGCACAAAAGTCTGATGGGGAGTTACTGTGCTCTCAAGGGGGATGATCTGGAGGACAAACAGAGTTAGACCCGGAGTTGAACTTGGCGAAAGTCTGGGATATGACAGTATCCCCCCCTTAGGCCTGAACCCCTGAAGGCCGTTAGCGACTCGACACACAATGCAGAGTTCAGTCGGAGTCCAAAAAATTTAGGCCTGTTAAAAGTCCAGTTTTCTTGCTTAGTTATTCCTTAACCTCTTCCTGCTACCTTCTTCAACAACGATGTCCACCCCCCTCGATATCATGAAGATCTCCAAGTGGTCAGATGACCAGGTCACCGAGCATGATGAGGACAATGAGGCCATTGCCAATGCAAAGTACACCAAGCAGAAACAGCAATCAAAAGCCCAGAAGGAGGTGGAGGAGGTGGACAGGAGGGCGATGG
>JBBPTT010001253.1:0-11675 GCA_038094175.1 Boletellus aff. lepidospora | reverse complement strand
ACGTGCGCAGCGGCAGAGCATCGTCTTTGATGGAGCGGCGGGAGTGGCGATGCAGCATTCCCTCCTGCTCGCCACTTCCGCCCGCGCTCGCTCGTATCAGCACAGCTCGCTCTCTTCTTTCGCGTTCACCACTCGTTTCTCCACTCACACTCCTTTTTCCTTTTTCAATCCCTCATCGTCATGGCAAACCCTCGTCTAGAAGCCCCACCAGACTACACTGGCCCAAACTTCCGGGTGGTATGTGAGGGACTCATGCTTGGCCACGGTGAAGACGAGCATTAGGCCATCGAAAGGCTAGCAGCAGCTTGGGAGGCTGACCGGGAAAGGTGCCTCGAAGTGTGGGAAGCAGAGCAGCAGGAGGCCAATCGAATCGCGGAGGAGGCAGCACAGGAGGCCAGGCTCATGGAGGAAGAAGCCGAGCGCCTAGCCAACGAGGAGACTGAGCGAGAACAGTGTGAGGCCGACAAGAAGAAACCAAAGATGAATACCTTCGTGCCTGGCACCTCGGTGGCGGACGTCCTTGGCCCACGCCCCTCACAATACGCCCTTCAAAAGCTCAAGGCATTCGACTATGTCGAATTATGGTACTTTTCACTAGAAGGTTGTGTTGACGCTGCATCCAACAACAGCAGGTCTCAGGCCGATGACACATTTAGTCTATCCAAGATGGATGACATGGTCACGCTGTGCTCAGTGGCGGCTGCCTGGGCATCAAAAAATGCGATAGCGGACCATGACCTATCATTTGACAGTTTTACTCAGGCAAAGAACAGCTTTCTGGTGTACGCTCGGAAAGCGGATTGGCCCGCCACCAATATCGATGCGCTAGCCATGTTCTTTTGGCTGTTGGAGACCCACCCAATCCGAAAGATGCCACTTGGCGACAAAATTGTCCTTTCCTATGCCTCACAGGTACGGCAAGACTGGCATGATGAGCTCAAGGCAGGCAAGGGTTTTGACCCAGCCGAGATTAACCAGAACCTGATGCGAGACATCGCGTTCGAGATCCAGTCCCTCAATAACCAGCGTCTGAAATCCAAGGTAAGCACCATCGCGTTCTTCCATCGTACCGCGCTAAGCCCTGGTTGCCTATTGGACCCCTTCACCTTACCTACATCCTGAAACAATATCACGACCGCTGCCGTGGACTACGTCCCCACCGACCCCATTTCTTTCCTTGCGCACACCCATTGGCATGAACGAATATATGACATTGCATCAGCATATCTGTGCGACACATTCATGCTTTCTCTCCACCCTGCCACTAGTTGGAGGACCTGCTCACACGTGTGGAGAGCCCATCCACGCGAGCCAATGCCTGTCGCCATCCTACATGTAACGACCGGTCAGAGTACTACCGGCCTCGTCATTCCAGATCTGCCTCCCCTAGTCCTCGTCGAAAGCGAGCGCAGTAGTTCTCTTGAGCACCCTTCAGGGACACAGTACCAACCCCCACAGTCTTTTCGCAACCGAGTCCATGGCAAGGGAGCCAAGTCGGCATGCCCGATATGCCTTGGACGTTTTCCACACGCAGTTCACCATTGCCAGTCCAGAGAACTATGGGATGGATCACCTGCACGCTGTAGGCGTAACTCCATGGGCTCCATCGTCAACCCAAAGGGCCATACGGTCTGTACAGACTGGCAGAGACCCTTTGGATGCCGCACAACGCACACCGACCTACATGAATGCTCCGGCTGTGGTGACACCGGCCACGGAGCTCAGGCGTGCCATAAGGCACAGAAAAGCTAGGGCGTTGACCCCCTACATTCCTGGGGCTTGGCAACAGGCTCTCGAGGAAGCAGGGCTAAGTAGTACATACCCGTCCATATACTCCGGGCTGCGACACGGTTTTCACTCAGGCATTCCTAATCCCCTTTCATCTTACACCCCACCTAATGACGCATCCATTCGGACCCATGCCCATATTTTCAAAGAAATTGTTAATAAAGAATTTGCCAAGGGCCGCTACCTTGGTCCATTCCCGTGCGAGACAATCGAGGCAGTGATGGGCCCATTCCAGACAGTGCTGCTATCTCTAATACCTAAACCTGGCAGACCTGGAAAGTTCCGTTTAGTTCAAAACCTTTCATTTCCATACACAGCTACTTCCCTAGTCTCCTCACCCAATGCGTGCGTGGACTCCAACCTTTTTCCCACACACTACAGTACCTTTTGCATTCTAGTCACCCTGATTGCCTCACTACCCCCTGGCTCACAGGGCGCTGTAGGAGCACTCGGCTCCTTACGGTTGTAGAGGCCCTTTTGACAGGTCCAGAGGTTCTTCTATCGTCGCCATGCATCGTCGTCCATCAACGTCTCGTGTCCCGCGTGGTCCAAGGTTAGTTTCGCGTTCGTTTACTTATGTCCAGACAGGTCTCGGGTATGTCCGGTCCGGACTTGCCGTGTCCAGACGCATGTCCAGCGGCCGAGTTGTCCGGACTCTCTTTTTCCTTTCGTCTCGGCTTTTCGTACTTATTCCCGATCATCCCCGACCTGTTTCGCGTTCATGTGTTTATGTCACACAATTTTCTGGACGTTTGACAGGTGGATAGCGACAGGATGGCAACTGTCCCCCTTTGCTTCATCTGTCATACTTTATTTGATATTCGAATCATAGTCGGTGTATATAAAAATCCTGTACCTAGGGATCGAACAGAAGGCAATTTCTGGCCCACTTTTGTCGTCTGTCTCTGCCCGTCGCGCCGTCTGCGTCGGTCTCGTCGTCTTTCGTCCCTTCGTCATCGCCACTCGCGTTCTGGACATCGCTTTCGTCCAAGTCCAGAACTTCGTACTCGCCCCCTCGTCATCGACATCCACCAGACTTCGTCATCAACCCTCTCACCCATTCGTATTGACATCCATCCCTGTCCTCGTCATCTCCAACTCTGGTCCAGTCGTCGCTTTGATTGAGTCCAGACCCTCGCTTTGCTACCCTCGGTCCGGATCAAGTCCGGACATCGTTCGTCTTTGTTGGTAGGCCCACTCGAGCCCCATCCCTTCTTGTTTACCTTGGTTCCCCCTTGGGACGAGACTATCTCGCACCCACCTTTTTCTTCGTCGCATCCTCTGGACTTCCTGAGGGTCGGCATCCCCCAACTTTTTATTTATCTTACAGCGCGGTTGTCTCAACGAACGCTACTTCCCACCGGTCAAAATTCCTACTGTGCCCCATACTCCTTGGGTGTTATGGAATATCCCTGTTCCTCCGTCGATCTGGACTGACATCATACAGGTCATCAAAGATCCTATTGCCTCTGGTGTGTATGAACCATCCACTGCTGCCTACCAATCCCACTGGTTCTGCGTCCTCAAGCAGGACAGCAAGACCCTTCGCCTCGTCCACGATCTCCAACCTCTCAACGGCGTCACCATCCATGACTCGTCTGCTCCCCCATTCATCGAACACTTCACAGAGTCCTTCACTGGATATGCAGTGTATGGGATGCTAGACTTGTTTGCTGGATATGACCAGCGACCCCTTCATCTGGACTTGAGGGACTTGATGACATTCAACAGTCCCATGGGCCCTCATTGTCTCACCACTGTCCCGATGGGTTATACTAACGTGGTCCAGATCTATCAGGCGGACATGTCCTTCATTCTGCAGGACAAGATCTCCAAGCATACCTACCCCTTTATTGATGACCTCCCAGTCAAATCAGTCTCCATGCGTTATCAAGATCCCAACGGCTCCTATGAAACCATCACCAATAACCTGGGTATCCGTCGCTTCATCTGGGAGCATCTCACCATTGTACACCATATTCTTCAGCAACTGTAAAACATCGGCACAACTGTCTCTGCCAGGAAATTTGTACTCGCTGCTCTGGACGCTACTGTCATTGGCCACAAGTGCACGGCAGAAGGCCGTATCCCCCACAAGGCCAAGATTCAGAAGATCAGAGACTGGCTGGACTGCGAAACCCTCACGCACGTCCACAGTTTCTTAGGCATATGTGGTGTTCTTCGTATTTTTATCAAAGATTTCGCTTCTATTGCCCGTCCATTGGTCAATCTGACCTGGAAGGATGTCCTCTTCGAATAGGGTGACAAACAAAAACTCGCATTCCAGCATCTCAAGGACGCGATATGTCTTTCTCCCATCCTTCGCTGCCTCAATTACAAGTCAGGTCAACTGGTCATCCTCACTGTCAACATGTCCGTAGTTGCAGTTGGCTACATCCTCTCCCAGGAGGGCAATGATAATTGTCGTTACCCTAATCGCTTTGGCTCTATCAGCTTGACAGAGGTCGAGAGCCGCTATTCGCAGGCTAAACTCAAGCTCTATGGACTGTTTTGCACTCTTCGTGCAGTCTGGATCTTTATCTTTGGAGTTGCTAATCTTACAGTCGAAATGGATGCCAAGTATGTCAAAGGGATGATCAATAACCTGGACCTACAACTGAGCATGACCATCAATCGATGGATTGCAGGAATCCTGTTGTTCAATTTCTGTCTCGTCCATGTCCCTGCGACCCGTCATACCAGTGCAGATGGGCTCTCTCGGTGCCCTCCCTCAGAAGATGATCCAGTCGATGATAACGATGACGAAGACTGGCTTGATGATGCTTATTCTTTTGCAGTTTCGTTGCTTAATTATCATCTCTCACGTCTCGATGCAGCCCCCAACTTCCATAGACCATCTCATTCGCCTCCTTGCCTCCGTGCTGTCTTGCACAACTCAACCCTGGCTCTGGACTCGGACTTCAACGGTCCCAGTCTTTTGATGCCTCAATCCCCAAAGGCTCTTGCAAAAGAAGCCTGGATCAAACTTATTCGTTCATTTCTCGATACTCGCATTCATCCTGCTAACATGACAGATGGGGACTACATGTCCTTCATCAATTCGGCTATGCGGTTCTTCCTTCTCAATGGCTCTCTGTACCATTGTGAACCTCACAGCCGACATCAGCTGGTTCCAGTTCTGGGGTGATGATATGGACTCATTAAGGAGGCTCACGATGACCTCGAGCACAAGGGTGTCTTCTCAGTCTGGACTCGTTTGCTCCTCCGGTTCTGGTGGCCTATGTTGGTTGACGATGTCAAATGGTACATCAAAACTTGTCATGAGTGCCAAATCTGCCAAACCTCCAAGTTCCATATCCCACCTATTGTTCCAGTCATCGGTGGACTTTTTTGCAAAGTCCACATCAATGCAATGTTGATGCCGCGTTCCGGCGGCTATCGTTTCATCGTCCAGGCTCGGTGTGCTCTTACGGCATATCCGGAATGGCATATGTTGTGGTCGGAGAATGCCTCGGCCATTTCTTCTTTTATCTTCGAGGATATTCTTTGTCGATGGGGCGCTGTCTCCGAGCTCGTCACTGACAATGGTTCCGCTTTCGTCCAAGCTTTAGATCTCCTCGCCGCCTGGTATGGCATTCGCCATATCCGGATCTCCCCTTACAACTCACAGGCGAACGGCGTGGTCGAACAGCATCACTTCGATGTCCGGGAGGCCATCGTCAAAAGTACCCTGGGGGGAGAGGTTCGCTGGACTGTGACTGCTCACTCTGTATTCTGGGCAGAGCGCATCACGATCTTAAAGTCCACCGGACTCTCACCGTACTTCATGGTTCATGGCATTGAACCTTTGTTTCCATTTGATCTCGCAGAGGTTACGTTTCTCGTCCCCACTCCGAATACTGATCACGTCTCTACAACAGCCCTGATTGCTTGGCGAGCTTCGCAGCTCCAAAAGTGTCAGGAAGATATCGACTCTATGTGTGAACGTGTCCTCCAATCTCGTTTTGCGTCTATCAAACATTTTATGGCGCAGTTCAAGAATCGAATTCGTGATTACGAGTACTGTCCTGGCGATCTCGTTCTGGTCTGGAACTCCCGGATCGAGAAAGAGTTAAACCGGAAGACGAAGCCACACTACCTCGGTCCAATGGTGGTCCTTCGCCGGACTACTGGGGGTTCGTACCTGCTGACCGAGTTGGACGGCGCCATCTCTAAGTTGCGGTACGCTGCGTTTCGCCTGCTACCCTACTTTCCAAGGACGAAGGTCTCCATCTCGGTCACCAACTTGACTGGTTTGGATGACCACGAGCTCGACAAGTTCGATGCTGAAGAAGATGGAGAGGATGATGTTGAGGAAGAGGAGACCACTGTCATTCACGATTAGTGGTCCCCCATATCAAAAGTATATGTATTTTGTTTCTACCCCAGGTTTAGTCCAGAGACCTCTGTTTCACCCCAGGATTCGACTGGTGTCTCACATCCTTGCTCTCCAAAAAACAAAAACAACAAAACAGATCGTAAATGCCCCTATCCAAACCCTTGGAATCTGGACTACTGCCACGGGTGTAGAAGTCTGGAAGTCGATCGATGAAAACAAGTCAAGGGGTACCTCGCAAATGGGCATCGTACAATCATTTCCTTATTCTTTTGTTTCATAGTTATTTTTCTTACCATTTTTTTTAAAATTTTGTACTTAGGGATCATACAGACATAGACCAGACATGGAGACACGATTGTATGCACACAAGAAAATACACGAATACAGCAAGTATATGACGTGAAGAAAAGCCTACCAGATGCGATTACAAGTCCTTGATCATGGTTTTCATCAGCTCAATCTGCTCGAGCTGACTCCCCACATCCATCGCCAATCCAGATAGACTTGTAATTTGCTTCTGGACCGAAGCTTGAACAGCTGTGAGACTGGCGATCTCCTTCTGAATGGCTGCTTGCGAAGACCAGACCGTAGTCTCCATGGCTGCAATCACATAGGCCATTTTCTCCTTCGCTGGCACATTCTTGTTCTTGAAGATGAATGTGAATCGCTTCGGCGTTGGCTCCCCATGCTCACTTGCAGGCTCGGATTTGCCATCAGTATTGGTCAATTCGAGTATGCCCTTTGGCAGGTTCGGCCACAGCTTTTGACGTGGTTGACATTTCTGGACTACACAACTGTTAGTAGATGTGGGACTGATGGAAGTAGACTCACCAGGTTCCTTGCCCTTGCCTTTCATTGAGGCTGATGGCGCGCTCTCCATCCCCACCAGCTTCATTGTCATCATCCTCTTCGTCGCTGCTTTCCCTCGACCAGCCTTTTCACGACCCGGGGACTTGCTGCACGCGAGCTTCAACATTCGGCATCACATGCATCCCTTATCTTCTTTGCCGAAACAGGCATGCCGAACCTTTTCACACTCTGTGCATGGAGACTCATGCTGGACGTTGTCCAGTCCAGGCTTGAATATTGTCAAGGTGGATTTCTTGGCTGGTGGCACTCCATCGTCCTCATTGTACTCTGGAAAGAACAAGGGAGTGGGGCACTATGCCCATCAGTGTTGGTATCAGCATGATTCACTAATTACTCACCTTGTGCCGGGTTGACGACCGTGTCGCTCTACTGGTCTCAGACATTGATGGTCCTGGAGCCCTGGACCCGGCTCCTACTGACTCCCCCATGCCACCTGCAAAGAGCAACCTGTCATCCTCCACTCCACTCTCATTGTCACAATCGCCCACACCTTGTTTCATCGCCGCTGCCCGTTGCTGCTCTTCAGCCACTCATCGCGCTTCCTCTGCCTTCACTCACGCTCGCTCCACAGCCTCCCATTGTCGTCGTTGCCGGTCTTCTTCCGCAATCTCCACCTGCCACTTCTCCACGTAATCATTGCACTCACAAAGTACTGTTGTAGTCATATTGACAAGGAACGGCTGAGTGCCGAGCTCCTTCAGCCTAGCCAGGCAGGCACTAGCCTCTGCCTATCCCAACTCTCAGTATAAGAGTCATGTGCGACAACAAACCACATACCATAGCCGACGACCACTCCCTCATCCAGTGTTGCTGTTCCTCATGCAACTCTTCCTTATCATCCAGTATCGTGTGGCCAAGCACCTCAATTCATTCTTCGGCGTCCTTCAGAGCCTTCCTTGCAAGCGTGAGAGGGGTATCTTGGGAAGGAGAGGAGAAGGACATGAGGTTGGCAAAGTCAGACATGGTGGGAGAGATTGAAAGATGTGGTGGGATCAATAGAAGTCGAGAGAAGTGTCATTGTGGAGCGAAGTCATGGCTCGCCTATGCCAAGTCACGTGACTGACTGGGGACAGTCAGACGCTAAGTCCACATCAGGTGTAGGAGCACTCGGCTCCTTACAGTTGTAGAGGCCCTTTTGACAGGTCCAGAGGTTCTTCTATCATCGCCATGCATCGTCGTCCATCAATGTCTCGTGTCCCACATGGTCCAAGGTTAGTTTTGCGTTCGTTTACTTATGTCCAGACAGGTCTCGGTGTTACAGTTTTTCTTTTCTTTCCCCTAGATAAGTCTCCTTCACTCTCGACCCGATCACAACGACTGCCAGTCTATCTGTAGGAACTCTCTTTGATCTAGCCAGAGCTTGATCGTCAACGTCTACCCCCGGGAATACACGTCATTCCTCTATCCCTTCACCCTGTCACCACTTCACCACGTCACATCTTCACACTTTCACCATCTCACAATGATGGTAGTCATGCACAGCCCCGCAGCCACCATCTTTTGATCCTTTGATCCCATCTCTGATGCTGCGCATTGATCCATCAGTTACCTTAGTTACCAGTGACTCATCCTGACTCATCCTGACTCACTGCGGCTGTATACACAGCCTGTCTCTCTACTATATAGTCGATCCCAGTTTGTACTATATTTCCCCAGCTAGTTCTACGCAATCTACGTGTAGTTTTCTGGCCTCCACGAGACTGCTCGTTGCAGTTAGTGAGATCCTCCAAGTGTCTTCGCACTACACTCTTGAGTGTGCGCTCGACTAGTTGCTTTCATTGGTTCTGGACTAAGAAGTCGAACCTTTGACCTTGCTGGATAACTCCACGCAAGCGTAACAGATAATGCAAGATCATATTTCAATAGGCGAGCCAGTTCTCGAGCAAAGGCAGATGCGAATTGAGAGCCCCTGTCTGAGATGCATCGATCATGCAATCCAAATCTGGGGAAGATATTCTTGAAGAAAAGGGCTGCTACTCCTGTGGCATCGATTGTTTTATGACAAGGGAGGAAAATTACCCCCTTTGTAAGCCCATGGTCGACCACGACCAAAACAGAGTCAAACCCGGCCGATAAAGGAAGGCCAGTTATTAAATCCATAGAAATATTCTGAAAAGGGCGAGTGGATTCCATCACATTGGGGATGGCCGACGGTGTCGTGGGATGAGTATTAACCTTGTGCGACTGACAAATGGCGCATCCCTTGATAAATTTCCTAACAAAGGTGGAGAGGCCTGGCCACCAATAGTCCTGTTGGAGGAGGAAGAGAGTCCTGAAATAACTGCCATGACCCCCGGCATCTGATTCATGGATTTCAGTGACTAATCTATGTCGTTGAGACTCAGGAATGAAAAGACATCCCTTGTAATATAACATCTTGTCCAACCATCTCCAATCGTTGGGGGAAGTGCGAGGGAAAAGGGAAGACCCTTTTTCCAGAGCGGAGATTGCCTCTAGTGCCACTGGGTCTTCTTTTGTGGAATGAACAATCTTCTTGCGGAGTTCCAGATCTATGAGGTTAACAAATAGATCGTCAGGCAATAATACCACGTCTTGGTTGTCAGCGGTGGTATCCAAGTTGTCCTTTCTGGAGAGGGCATCCGCCGGTCCCATCTGTGATCCGGGGAGATTCTGATATCAGATATCGAAGTCTTGAAGGAATAACATCCACCGGGCTTGTCGTCTAGACAATTTATGGGGTTGTTTGAAATATGCCAAGTTCTTATGGTCAGTTTGGACCGTCACCTGGTGTTCTGTTCCAGACAGATAATGCCTCCATTCTTCCAGCGCTCGAATCACAGCTAATAACTCCCGATCATAGATGTTGTAATTTCGTTCTTCCGGGGAGAAGGTTCGAGAGAAGTAGGCGCAAGGATGGAGATCTCTGTTTCCATCAGTTTGCATCAAAACCGCTCCGCATGCAGTGAGAGAGGTGTCAGTCATGACTGTGAACGGTTTGGTGGAGTCTGGCATTCGTAAGACCGGTTTCGAGAGGAAGGCTTTTTGAAGCATCAGTGTTACGGTTTTTCCTTTCTTTCCTCTAGATAAGTCCCCTTCACTCCCGAACCGACCATAGCGACTGTCCATTCATCCATAGGAACTCCCTTCGTTCGACTGAAGCCTAGTCATCGATGACTATTCCCCTGTTGTACACGTCACCCCCATTCACTTCACCTCATCACCATCTCACCTCTTCACATCGTCACACCTTCACCATCTCACAATGATGGTAGTCACGCATAGCCCCGCAGCCACCATCTTTTGATCCGCTGATCCCATCTCTGATGCTGCGCAATGATCCACCGATCACCTTGGTTACCAGTGACTCATTCTGATTCACTGCGGCTGTACACACAGCCCACTCTTGTACTATATAGTCGACCCCAGTTTGTATCTTAGTTCCCCAGCTAGTTCTACGCAATCTACGTGTAGTTGTCTGGCCTCCACGAGACTGCCTGTCGCAGTTAGTGAGAACCTCTCGTGTCTTCGCACTACACCTCAGAGTGTGCGCTTGTCTAGTTGCTTTCATTGGTTCTGGACTGAGTGTCGAACCTTTGACCTTGCTGGATAACTCCACGCAAGCGTAACAATCAGAAAGGCCTTCTCGCATTCCTCCGTCCAGTTCCAAGTTACCCCTTTCTTAGTCAGTTCGTGTAGGGGTCGGCAGATTCCAGAGAAGTCTGGAATAAACTTCCTATAGAAGTTGCAGAATCCGATGAACGATCGGATTTACTTGACCGAAGTGGGACTTTTCCAGTCCTCAATTGCCTTGAGTTTGCCGGGGTCAAGGGTGATTTCTCCTGGTCTGACTATCATGCCAAGATAGTCGACTTCTGTGACATTGAAGGAGCATTTACTTAGCTTGAGGAATAGATCATTTTCCATCATTCGTTGGAGAACTCAGCGAGTTTGTTCTGTATGCTTCGTAGGATCATTGGATGCAATGATAAGATCGTCCATGTATATGATCAGCCATCCTTCAGCGATCATATCAGCAAATACATGGTTCATCAGTGCTTGGAACGTAGCTGGTGAATTGCTTTGTCCAAAGAACATGACTGTGGGTTCAAAGAGTCCAACTGGGGTAATGAAGGCGGCTTTCCATCGATCTTCAGGGGCGATAAGTATGTTGTTGTATCCCCATTGTATGTCCATCTTGGTGAAGATAGTAGCGTCCTTGAGTTGATCTACCAGCTCAGAAATGCGGGGTAGAGGGTAGGCGTTTTTGATCGTGTGTTGGTTGAGGTATCGGTAATCCTGGCAAGGTCGAAGTCTGCCGTCTTTCTTTGGTACAAAGAAGAAAGGGGAGGCTTGAGGGGATTGAGATGGGACTATCGTTCCTTTCTTGAGATTTTCATCAACAAACGCCTTGCAAGCTTCCAACTCTTTAGGGTTGAGTGGATATACTTTCGCTACTTTGGGGACAAAAGTATCAGCGAGGTCGATATGATGGTCATATTTTCGAGATGGAGGGAGCTTCCCGGGTGGAGGTTCTTCGAAGACTTTCCTGAATTCTTCAAATTCGGGAGGCAATATCTGTTACAAGAAATGCCACCCCCTCTAGACCGGCACGACGCGGCGTAACCTTGATGAGTTTTTCCTCTCCGACTACCTATGCTTCTCGACTCGTAACGACCCCTGATAGTCATCTATATTCGGATACATATCCATCCCCTAT
>JBBPTT010001252.1:0-11675 GCA_038094175.1 Boletellus aff. lepidospora | reverse complement strand
TCCCTCTCCCACCCCACCTCTGACCCGAATGCCATGGATGTGGATGCCCTCAGGGTATCCAAACTCACCCCAGTCGAACGGGCTAAGTGTATCAAAGAAGGTTGTTGTTTTCGCTGCAGGAAGCCGGGACATAATGCCTTGCAATGCAAGACCTTTCCCACTTCCAAGCCTCGCCCCCAGAACATCCAAGCCACCTCTACCTCGACCCAACCACCCACTCCCACCTCTAGCACTCCCAAGTCCTCGGCCCTTGAGTCCTATATGGCTCAGCTTCGTTCCTCTGGAAAAGAGGAAGGCAAAATCCTTCAAACTCTCAAGCTTTGCTTTGAGGAAAATGAAGGAGAAACCGTTGCTACCTTAGATGCTTCGGATTTTTGAATAGGGAAGCTGCCTCGACGTCTCACTTCCCTCATGTACTTGTAGGATTACCAAATGAATGAACTGTACGCCTCCCCGTTTGCCTGCAAGCAAATTCTCAAATTGTCGACACCCTTGCCTTAGTGGACAGTGGGGCAACCAGAAACTTCATTGATGAAAGCCTGGTTCCCCATCTTCACTTGGGAATACGACCTCTTCACCAACCCCTCACTGCCACCAACGTAGATGGAACCCAGAACCGCAAGGGAACCATCAAGTATACCATCTCTGCCAAAATCCTCTTCCCTTCGTTCTCTGATGATGTCAAACTCATGGTGACCTCCCTGGGGAAGAAGCAAATCATCCTTGGAACTTCCTGGCTACACAAATGGAATCCTGGCATTGACTGGATCCTGAAGACTGTCACTATTCCTCCATTTCCACCCCATTCAATCGACAAAATCACCCTTTCTACCCAGTTAGCACAGCAGGAGAGCCCCAAAGAACAGGAAATTCCAAAATGGTGTCAAAACTATGCTGATGTCTTCTCAGAGAAAATGTTCAATGTCCTACCCCCTCATCGCCCCTACGACCATGTCATCGATCTGAAACCTTCCTTCGTCCCTAAAATCGCCAAGGTATACCCTCTCAACCCTGCGGAGAAAGAGGCCTGTGAGGCATTTATAGAAGAGAACCTATGGACCGGCAGGATCATCCCCTTGAAACCACCACAAGCCTCTCCCTTCTTTTTCATACCAAAGAAAGACGGAACCCTTCGCCCTTGCCAGGATTACAGATACTTAAATGAGCATACCATTTGTAATGCCTACCCTCTACCCCTCATCTCGGACCTCATTGACGATATGAAGGAGTCTACTATTTTCACTAAACTGGATATTCGCTGGGGTTACAATAACGTTCGCATTCGGGAGGAGGACCAATGGAAAGCGGCATTCATCACCCCCCTAGGACTATTTGAACCCACCGTAATGTTCTTCGGGTTTAACAACGCTCCTCCCACTTTCCAAAGTTTTATGAATCACATTTTCACAGACATTCTCACAGAAGGATGGCTAAAGATCTATATGGATGACATCGGTATCCATACCAAGGACGACCTCTCCTTGCATCATCAGCACACTGTTCGAGTCTTTGAACGCCTTAGACAGCACGGACTATCCCTCAAGATCTCAAAATGTTCCTTCGACACCCCCAAGATGGAGTATTTAGGCATGATCATCGGCCAAGGAGTCGTCGAGATGGACCCAGTTAAGCTTACTGCCATCGCAGACTGGAAACCCCCCACCTCTGTCAAAGGGATCCAGAGTTTCCTTGGATTTGCAAACTTCTATCGTAAATTTATCCCGAATTTCTCTAATGTCGTCGCCCCTTTAGTTCTTCTCACTCGAAGGAATGAGCCTTGGTTATGGACTGCCCTACAAGAACGAGCCTTCACCACCCTCAAGTCCTCCTTCTCCTCTGCTCCTGTTCTCTCCCTCCCTGATCCCTCTCGACCCTTCACTCTCATGACTGATGCATCCCTTCTGGCAGTGGGTGCAGTCCTCCTCCAATTGGATACCAATGGGGACTTACATCCCTGCACCTATTTCTCAAAGACCTTCAATCCAGCAGAGCGCAATTACGATATCTACGATAGGGAACTCCTTGCTGTAATCCTAGCACTCCAGGAATGGTGCCACTACCTCCTCGGCACCTCACACCCAGTCACCATTATCACAGATCATCGAAATTTGTCCTATTTAAAGGATCTTCATAAACTATCTCGTCGTCAAGCTCGATGGTCTCTCTTCTTGCAGGACTTCGACATACAGTGGAAAGTCACCCCTGGAACCCAGATGGGCCCTGCAGATGCTCTCTCTTGGAAGGATCTAGTGGACACCTTGCTTGATAACATCGCCCCCATCATCCCTGAACCTGCAATCATCTCTGCATTCGATCTCTCCCTAGCACGACACATTCAGTCCTCTTCTATATCTGATCCATTGGTCCTTTGTGCAGTGAATGCCCTGAAGGAGGGATCCCCTCTCTTTCCTCACTCCTCCCTCTCCGACTGGTCATTAGATGACAGCAAACTCTACTTCAGAGATCACCTCTACGTCCCACCCGAGGCTTGCCCCTCCCTATTACACTCCCTACACTCTTCACCCACCACTGGCCACACCGGCCAGTTTCGCACCAAAGCTCTTGTCGAAAGGGACTTCTGGTGGCCAGGCCTTGCCACCTTCGTTCGGAACTTTGTTGCAGGTTGCGCTGTTTGCCAACAGTCCAAGGTTAACACCCACCCCATGGTTCCCCCAGTCTCTCCCATTCCCTCCTCCTCGCCCTTACCCTTCAAACAACTCTTGGTTGACTTGATCACTGATCTCCCTATTTCCTCCGGCTTTGACTCTGTCATGGTCGTGGTCGACCATGGGCTTACAAAGGGGGTAATTCTCCTTCCTTGCAACAAAACCATTGACGCTGCAGGCATAGCTAAGCTCTTTTTTGACAACGTGTTTAAAGGATTCGGACTACATGACTCCATTATCTCTGACAGAGGCCCTCAGTTTGCATCGGCTTTCGCCCTAGAGCTAGCCAGACTCCTCCACTACGACACCCGCCTCTCCACCACCTATCACCCCCAAACTGATGGCCAAACGGAGCGAACCAACCAGGAACTCGAAACTTACCTTCGCATCTTTTGCTCTAACAACCCCAGTGCCTGGTCTGAGTTCCTGACAACCGCAGAATTCCATCATAATTCTGTCCCCCATAGCTCCACCAGGGTGTCCCCCTTTTCTCTCCTTCTAGGCTATGAACCTTGTGCCTACCCCTCCCTGGGAAAGACCTTTATCCCTGCCCTCTTGAACCGCCTCTCTTCCCTTGCCCAAGCCAGAGAAGAAGCCCTGGCTGCTCATGAATCAGCCAGATTGGCAATGACTCACCACTCCACTCACTCATTCTCCCCCTGGAAGGTAGGAGATAAGGTTTGGCTCAAAGCCACCAATCTCCGCATCCCTTACCCTTCCAAGAAACTTGCCCCTAAACGACACGGACCTTTCGAGATCTCTCAGGTCCTATCTCCGATCACCTACCGACTCCGCCTCCCTCCCACTTGGAGAATTCATGATGTGTTCCATGCTTCGCTTCTATCTCCGTTCAAACAGACTGATGTACACGGACCATCATTTCCCAGGCCACCACCCATGTTGATTGCTGATGAAGAAGAATATGAAGTCAAGGCACTCCTTGCACACCAGGGTTCCCCTGGCTGATACAAGTACTTGACCGCATGGAAAGGGTACGGCTCATCAGAAAATACCTGGGAACCCAAAAGTAATCTCCGTCATGCCCCCCTCATCTTATCTAAATACAAGAAAGACCATCACTTACCATAGTTTCCAATGTACCTAGTTCTTCGCCCTTTTATTCCCCTCATCTCTTCCCTCCTTTTCGTCACCCTCCTCGCTGCTTTCTTCACACTCTACTGGCTCTATACCTGAATTTTTCCTCACCATGTCCATCCCCACTTCACCCCGCTCCTCTGCTTCTTCTTCTATCTCTGCCACCTCGGTCCGCCGTGCTACCCTTCACAACATCCCTGTGCAAGCCATCCATCTCCCTCGGGTTGCAGCACACTCGCTCTATGCGGCCATCTTGTCTGACCCGACCCTAGTACTCGCGCTTGAGGCTCTTCTCCTATACCTAGAGGACGAGATCTCCCAAGAACTCGTGCGCATTTTTCATGATAGTTCCCTTACTCAAACTCTCCATTTTCGTGCTGCCCCCCTTGATAACCCCACGAGTTTTGGCCTTCCTCTTCGCCTCGCTATTAACCGTATTCCAGAAAGGATTCTTTCGATCCTACACTTACAAGGATTTCATGTTTTCATTGCTCAACTACCAGTTGACCTTGTTTACCCCCCATTTAGTACCATCTTTTCTGCTCTCCCTGTCCAAGATCATGACAACTACGTCTCTTGCGTAGTCTCCCTCTCTCGTCTGGGCTTAATCTCCCAACCTCTGTCCCCTCAGAGTCCATCTTCTTCTCCCCTCCCTGTTCCTACTCGCATCGCCACTCCCCCACCTGCCTCCCCATTCGTCGCTGCTATGGAGTCTACTCTTATTGATTCTCATCCTGTCGACTCTCAGTCCTCCTCCTCTGGAGAGATTGATGAAATGATTCGCTTCCCTGAGTAACCCTACGTGATCGTCCTTCCCAATGGGACTTCGGTCCTCTCCTCCCCCACTCGTGTCCTTCCTCGATCCTTTCAACTCCCACCTGCCCCAGTATACTCTCGATGCCATAACTGTCATCAACTGGGACATTACCTGCAGGACTGCCCCACACATTCTTGCCCCCACTGTCACCAGCTCGCTCCAGGCCATCGTGCGCGAGAATGCCTCGTCACCCAATGTGGGATTTGTCTATACTGGGGACATGGAGACCGAGCTTGCCCCACTCTCATTTGCTCAGGTTGTGGTCGATCTGGTCACACCACTGGCGACTGTCCGTTCGAGCATTTCACTCCTGAACAGGCTACCTCAATCTATGGAGGAGGGGGAGTTTCTTCGGGTTGAACCTGGGGTTCAACTGTACGAGAGGGGTAATATTACAATTTTCTCTCTTTCCTCTTGTCTTTTCCTTATTATCGTTGAATCCCTTCGCTATGCAGGCCCCTATGGCCTTTATTCCTCCTCATATGTGTTTATTCTGTTCATCTTTGGCCCTCATTCTTCTTCAATCCGAATCCTTTCGGATCTATCTACTTAGCTACCATCTTTGTGCCTTGATGGCAGTTTCCTCCTTGGTCATCATTCACTCCGATTCCATAGGCTTCTATGCTTACTTAAGCTAGCCTATATATACCTCTATTTTCACATGTACATACTTCACTCTTGCTCTACACAATATCAGCGTACCTTGTGTCCCTCGAGTCCTCAGTCCTCTGAGTCCCAGTCCCCGCCCTTCGCTTCTGTCAGGAAGATCCCTTCGCTCTCCTAGGTGTTTGGGATGCTGTTGACCTCTTCGTGAGCGTCCACCCCATTCACAGGTTGCTTGAGCGACACAAGTGTCCGCTCAGCATAACATCTATATGGCACATCATGAGTTGGCTTATAACTGGTAGCCGTCAGAAGTCAGCACCCGAAGTCAATCATTTGGTGCGGGATGTACTTCAGGCTGAGGACTTTCGCGTTGAAGAGTTAAAAGGTTTTGATGCACGCACAGAAATCAGGCGTATGGATGCCACTGCGAGTGCCACAGTGGATGTCGATTATCTCAGCAAGGACAGTTGGAAACAAAGTACAGTGGACATCCTCATACCAACAAGGGAGAAAAACCCGACAGGTAATGGGCAGACTTTTGCCATCCCAGGATTGCTCCACCAGCCAATTCTCCAGGTCATTTGTGCTGTGTTCTCTGATGCATCGAGCAAATACTTTCATCTAACACCTTTCAAGAAAGTAAGTCATTCTTGTTTAATTAATGGCATCAGTATGGTTGATCTTAGTCACTTTTCCACTCTCCAAAGATGTGGCACAATCCCCATACTGGCCAAGAACAATGGGTCTACAATGAGCTATACATGTCAGATGCATGGAACCAAGCTCAAGATGAGATCCAGAAGCAAAGAAGAACTGACAGCTGCAAGTTGGAGAAAATAATAGCCGTTTTAATGATTTCGTCCAACTCTACCCGCATGACGCAGATTGGGCACGTTTCTGCGTGGCCAATATACCTTCACTTTGGTAACCAGTCCAAATATTCTCGCCAACGCCCAGACCTAGGCGCATGTCATCCCATAGCTTTCATACTGCAAGTAAGTACCTGTTAGACCAGTGATCAATGTCAAGCCAACATCCACCGTAGCTCCCAGAGTCGCTACACCGGTTCATATCAAAGCTATCGCCAAAAAAGAGCAATAAGGACCTGATTACACATTGCAGGCGAGAGCTAATCCAAGCTGTTTGGAAGACACTCTTGGACGACGACTTCATCGAGGTGTATAAGAACGGGATTGAGGTTGAGTGTTTTGACAGCATAACCAGGCATGTGTACCCTCGGATATTTACTTATTCCACTGACTACCCTGAAAAGTAAGTGATGTATTTTACATGCGTTTAATTGTTAATGCAATGCTCTTGGGCCAGAGTCCTCCTCGCGACCATTCGAGACAAAGGCGGCGCTCCATGTCCACAATGTCTGAACCCGATATCCAACTTCCACCGCATTGGCTTCATCAGTGACCAGGCTGCGAGAACATCACAAGCCCACATGCCATTTGTTCACAAGGTTCTAGAAGTACAGCGAGCTATCTACAACCTTGGCAAAACAGTGAGGAGTGCCGTGATGGAATGCATACTGAAGGCTTACTTGCTTGTACCAACGATGGTATGTCAGAGCATTCAATCAGACACGTCAATTAACGGCATGCAGAATACCTTCACTGAGCGTCTTTCTGGCTTGGGTTTCAACTTGTTCCCTGCACTTGTAGTGGACCTCCTCCATGAATTTGAGCTTGGGGTGTTGAAGGCAACACTTAGACATCTCCTCAGGATACTATATGCCATTGACGAGAATCAGATTCATTTATTCAACAAAAGGTGCGTGGAGACGTCTACAGTAGAGAGCCTACATTGAACGAATGTTATAACGTCTCAGGTTTATAGCCGTCCCTGCTTTTGGAGTGGGATGTATTCGCAAATTTCCCGACAACGTGGCTGACATTAGTCAACAACCAGCACGATTTTTCGAGGACGTCCTACAGGTGAGTTGGCTCCCTACATTTGAAACATCCTGTCATGATGCTCCACTCAGTGTGCAATGCCTGTGTTTGAGGGCCTGCTACCACACAAGCACGACACGATCGTACAAGGGCTCCTATTTTGTCTCGCACAATGGCATGCACTCGCAAAACTGAGAGTTCACACTGAGGACTCTCTTGAACAACTGAGGCAAGCGCTACGACAGGTGGGCATGCAAATGCGAAGGTTTCAGCGTGTTACTTGCAAATCTTTTAGCACGAAAGAATTACCATGAGAATCTTCACAGAGATAGAGGAGAGAGACTACACAATTCGAGTTGGGGCGTCGTAAGGACCCAGTGAAGTCTGGTTGACTGCCTAAAAGGTTTAACCTCAACACATATAAGTTCCATGCCCTGGGGGACTATGAGGGAATGATCAGACAGTTTGGGATTACTGATTCATACTCGACACAAGTAGTATGTATCTAATTCTATCACAGGTACAAATCTTGTACACTCACCATCGTCTTAGGGGGAGCGTGCGCACCAATTGCTGAAGAACTTCTACACAAGGACTAATAAAAGGGACTTTGAAGTGCAATTGGCCAAGCAGGAGAGATGACAAACCCACCTCTGACGCCAACTAGGGCTTGATAATCCCGCTCTAGAAATGGAGCAAGTTGATCCTTGCCCACAGTTGCATCACTCCATGGCCGAGTCATGCAGATCGGATAATACATTCAATCTCCTTGAATTGCTACAGAAACACCACACTGATCCTCCAGTCAAGGTACAAATGTTTTGGATTCGAGAGGACACGACTAACACATCGTATGTTTAGCCACACTTTATGCAGGACCTGAGGGAACACCTCCTCTCGAGGCTGCTAACCCTTGACTATGATGGTGACGAACGGGAGTTCACAACCGAGGAACTTAACAGTATCAAATTCACAGACCTTGAGACAGTAATTGAGTTGAAACTGTTGCATATCAACTACATGACATATGACGTATGCAGAGACCATGATACGATATGGACCAGTCGGGGCGATGTCATTATGACATTATCAAGAGATGAAGATCACCCCTTCTGGTATGTGCACATCATTTGAGCCTTTCATATCCAAGTCCTCTTTTGCCCAGATGGCATTAGTCGATCCAAGCAGTCAATGGAGGTGTTATGGATCTGTTGGCTTGGAGTTGACAGAGACCACGCTTGGGGATTCAACCATGCATGCCTCCCTAAAGTTGGGTTTGTCCTGGACCAACCCACCCATGTCCCATTTGGTTTCTTGGATCCCTCATTAGTCATCCAGGGTTGCCACCTCATTCCTGCATTCGTCGATGGACGCACAGCTGAACTCTTGCGGGCTGGACCTTCACTGGCCAGGGTACTGGAGGAGGTCGACGACTGGGCAAGTTTCTATGTGAATATGTAGGTCACTTACCATTATTGATGCCCTGCCAATTGACTGAGGACACAAGCTTCGTCGATTGCGACATGCTTTCGCACTTCGCTGGAATTGGACTAGGTCATTTCGCTCTCGAGCTTGGAGGACAGATGTTACGCTTGCGTGGAATTATCCAGCAAGGTCAAAGGTTCTACGTCAAGTCTGAACCAATGAAAGCAACTAACTGAGCGCACACTCTGAGGTGTAGTGCAAAGACACAAGAGGTTCTCACTAACTGCAGTAAGCAGTCTCGTGGAGGCCAGATAACTACACATAGATTGCGTAGAACTAGCTAGGGAACTAAGTTACAAACTGGGGTCAACTATATAGTACAAGCATGGGCTGTGCATACAGCCATTGATGAGTCAGGATGAGTCATGGGTAACTAAGGTGAGTGATACATCAATGTGCAGCATCAAAGGATCAAAAGATGGTGGCTGCGGGGCTATGCGGTGGTTACCATCATAGTGAGATGGTGAAGGTGTGACGACTGTGAAGAGGTGATGATGTGAAAGGGGTAAGACATGTATTGGCAGGATAGACGTCTGATGTCTATCGGCTTGGCTGGTGGAAAGGGGTTCTTAACAGTTCATCGGCAGATGCTGTCGTCGAGATTAAGAGTAGGAGGACTTATTGAGAGGTAGAAAAAGGAAAAACTGTAACAATACCCCCTTTGTACATTGGAGATTCCAGCTCCAAGACTTTTGTCCTTTAATAGTTACGTTGTCGGTATCGGGGAGGGGATTTTACCAGGGAAACTTTATCAAGGAAGGCAGATGGATGTAACTTCCTATAAGCCGAGAGAAGTTCGTGAGCATTGGAGAGGTTGGCAGCTGGTTCCCATGTATTTTCTGCTGAGGAATATCCCTTCCATTTGACAAGGTATTTTCTTCGTCCGGCATGTCCTCTATGCGCGAGAATGGCTTCTACTTCATATTCTTCTTCTCCTTCGATGGTGTCAGGTGGGGGTCAGAGGAAATTGGGTCCGTGTTCCGGTGTCTCAACAAACCGAGTAAGAAGGGAGGTGTGAAAAATGGGGTGTATCTTCCAGGAAGGGGGGAGATGTAACTGGTAGTTAACTGAGGAGATCACTTTCTCGATTTCAAAGGGTCCTTCTCGTTTCGGGGCAAGTTTCCTGGATGGATAAGGAATTTGAAGATTCTTCCCTTTGAGCCAAACCTTATCACCAACTTTGAATGGGGAGAATGTTTTCCATCCTCGTTCTTTAAGTCGTTGCTGAGCATTGATATGAGCAGCTTTGGCTTCTTCTCTTGCTTTATCTAGTAGAGAGAGTCAGGATTCTAATGTGGGGAGGAAAGTTTTGCCAATTGGTGGGTAGGCTCATGGTTCATAGCCCATCATGAGCGAGAATGGGGTTTGTTTCGTAACCGAGTGTGTGGCGGAATTATGAGCAAATTCGGCCATAGGGAGTAAGTCGTGCCACTTAGCAGGATTTCCATCACAAAATATCCGAAGATAGGTTTCTAATTCCTGGTTGACGCGTTCAGTTTCTCTGTCCGTTTGTGGGTGATAGGCAATGGATAGGGCGAGGTCGTATTTCAGCAGTCGTGCCAATTCTCGAGCGAAGGCTGAGGCAAATTGAGGGCCTCTATCCAAAATGCATCGATCATGTAATCCAAATCTGGGGAAAATGTGCTTGAAAAAGAGGGCAGCTACTCCTGCAGTGTTGATAGTTTTGTGACAAGGGAGGAAAATTACCCCCTTTGTAAGCCCATGGTCGACCACAACCAGAACAGAGTCAAACCCGGCCAATACAGGAAGGCCAGTGATCAAGTCCATAGAAATATTCTGAAATGGGCGAGTAGATTCCATTGCATTGGGGATTGCCGGGGGCATTGTGGGATGAGTATTAATCTTGTGTGATTGGCAAACCGCACATCTCTTGATAAACCGGCGAACAAAGGTGGAGAGACCTGGCCACCAATAGTCCCGTTGGAGGAGGGAAAGAGTCCTAAAATATCCGCCATGTCCCCCTGCATCAGATTCATGGATCTCTGTGACCAACTTATGCTGTTGCGATTCAGGAATAAAGAGACGTCCCTTGTAATATAACATTTCATCTAACCATCGCCAATCCTCAGGAGAGGCGTGAGGGAAAAGGGAGGATCCCCTTTCCAGAGCGGAGATTGCTTCCAGGGCTATTGGATCTTCTTTGGTAGAATGAATGATCTTTTCACGAAGGTCGAGATCTATGAGATTGATGAATAGATCTTCGGGTAGTAGTACCACGTCTTGATTGTCGGTGGTGGTGTCCAAGTCGTCCTTTCTGGAGAGAGCATCGGCTGGTCCCATCTGTGACCTGGGGAGATTCTGATATCGAATATCAAAATCTTGGAGGAATAACATCCATCGGGCTTGTCGTCTAGACAATTTATGGGGTTGTTTGAAATATGCCAAGTTCTTAGGATCAGTTTGGACTGTCACCTGGTGTTCTGTTCCTGATAGATAATGTCTCCATTCCTCTAATGCTCATATGACGGCTAGTAACTCCCGGTCGTAGATATCATAGTTTCGTTCTTCCAGGGAGAAGGTTCGGGAGAAATAAGTGCATGGGTGAAGATCTCTGTTTCCATCGGCTTGCATAAGGACTGCTCCACAAGCGGTGAGAGAGGCGTCTGTCATGACCATGAATGGTTTAGTGGAATCCGGCATCTTTAGTACCAGTTTCGAGAGGAAAGCTTTTTGGAGTGTCAAGAAAGCTTTCTTGCAGTCTTCCGTCCAATTCCAGGCTACCCCTTTCTTAGTCAGCTCATGTAGGGGTCGGCAAATCCCAGAGAAGTCGGGGATGAATTTCCTGTAGAAATTACAGAATCCGATAAATGATCGGATTTGCTTGACCGAAGTGGGGCTTTTCCAATCTTCGATTACTTTGAGTTTTCCGGGGTCAAGGGTGATTTCTCCTGGTCAAACTATCATACCGAGATAGTCGACTTCCGTGACGTTGAAGGAACATTTACTTAACTTGAGAAACAAGTCGTTTTCCATCATTCATTGGAGAACTTGTCGAGTTCGTTCAGTATGCTTTGTAGGATCATTTGAGGCGATGATGAGATCATCCATATAAATGATTAGCCATCCTTTGGTGATCATATCAGC
>JBBPTT010001251.1:0-11683 GCA_038094175.1 Boletellus aff. lepidospora | reverse complement strand
CTACCTCAGTCAAACAAATCCAATTGTTCATCGGATTCTGTAATTTCTACAGGAAATTCATCCCTGATTTCTCAGGAATCTGCTGACCTCTACACGAGCTAACCAAGAAAGGGGTAACCTGGAACTGGACTGCAGATTGCAAGAAAGCCTTTTAAACACTTCAGAAAGCTTTTCTCTTGAAACCAGTATTAAAAATGCCAGACTCAACTAAGCCATTTACAGTCATGACTGATGCCTCCCTCACTGCTTGTGGAGCAGTCCTCATGCAAACCGATGGAAATGGAGATCTCCACCCCTGCACCTATTTCTCTCAAACCTTCTCCCCAGAAGAACAAAATTATGACATCCATGATTGGGAGTTACTAGCCATCATACATGCCCTAGAGGAATGGAGACACTATTTATCAGGAACAGAACACCAGGTGATGGTTCAAACTGATCATAAGAACTTAGCATATTTCAAACAACCCCATAAACTGTCTAGATGACAAGCCCGATGGATGTTGTTCCTCCAAGATTTTGATATCCGATATCACAACCTCCCTGGATCACAGATGGGACCAGCCAATGCCCTCTCCAGAAAGGATGACCTCAACACCACCACTGATAATCAAGATGTAGTGCTACTACCTGATGATCTATTCGTCAATCTCATAGATCTGGATCTTCATGAAAAGATCATTCATTCCACCAAGGAAGATCTGGTAGCTCTTGAAGCAATCTCCACTCTACAGAAAGGATCCTCTCTTTTCCCTTGCATATCCCTGGACAATTGGCGATGGTTAGATGAAATGTTGTATTACAAGGGACATCTCTTTATCCCTGAATCTCAATGGCATAAATTGGTCACTGAGATCCATGAATCTGATGTGGGAGGACATGGCAGATATTTCAGAACCCTTTCTCTTCTCCAACGAGATTATTGGTGGCTGGAGCTTTCAACCTTTGTTTGCAAGTTTATCAAAGGGTGTGCAATTTGCCAATCGAACAAGGTCAACACTCACCCAACGACACTGCCAACTATCCCCAATGCAATGGAGTCTGCTTGTCCCTTCCAGAATATTTCAATGGATTTAATCACTGGCCTCCCAATGCCTGTGGGGTTTGACTCTGTTTTGGTTGTGGTTGACCATGGACTTACAAAGGGGGTAATTTTCCTCCCTTGCCACAAAACGATTGATGCCACAGGAGTAGCAGCCCTCTTTTTCAAGCACATTTTCTCCAGATTCAGGCTGCATGATTGATGTATCTCAGATAGAGGTCCTCAATTTGCCTCAGCCTTTGCTTGAGAACTGGCATGCCTGTTGAAATACGACCTCACCCTATCCACTGCCTATCACCCTCAAACGGACAGAGAAACCGAATGTGTTAATCAGGAACTGGAAACCTACCTTAGGATATTCTGTGATGGAAACCCTGCTAAGTGGCATGATTTACTCCCTATGGCAGAATTTGCTCACAATTCTGCCACACACTTGGTTACCAAACAAACCCCATTCTCTCTTATGATGGGTTATGAACCCCGAGCTTATCCACAAATCAGCAAGACTTTCCTCCCAGCACTAGAATCCCGACTCTCCATCTTGGATAAAGCAAGAGAAGAAGCCAAAGCCACCCATATCAACACTCAACAATGGCTCAAAGAACAAGGATGGAAAACATTCTCCCCATTTAAAGTTGGCAATAAAGTTTGGCTTGAAGGAAAGAACCTTCAAATCTCCTATCCACCTCGAAAGCTTGCCCCAAAATGAGAAGGCCTCTTCGAAATCAAAAAAGTTGTCTCCTCGGTTACCTATCAGCTACATCTCCCCTCTTCTTGGAAGATACATCCCATTTTTCATGCCTCCCTACTCACCCAGTTTGTCGAAACACTGGAACACGGACCCAATTTCCTTCAACCTCCACCTGACACCATTGAAGGAGAAGAAGAGTACAAGGTAGAAGCCATTCTTGCACATAGAGGACATGTAGGATGAAGAAAATATCTGGTCAAATGGAAAGGATATTCTTCTGCAGAAAATACATGGGAACCGGCAGCCAACCTTTCTAACACCCAAGAGCTCCTCTCTGCTTATAGGAAACTACATCCATCCACCTTCCTTGACAGAGTTTCCCTGTTGAAGTCCCCTCCCCATCATCAATGAAGAAACCATTGAAAACAAAAGTCTTGGAGCTGGAATCTCCAACGTACAAAGGGGGTATTGTTATAGTTTTTCCTTTTCCTTCCTTCGATAAGTTCCTCCTATTCTCAAACTGACCATGACAACTACCAATGAATCCTAGAATCCCTCCAGTATCGGCCAATCCACAAGATATCAATGACTATTCCTTTGATACCTGCCTTATCCCTTCACAATGTCACCTCTTCACAATCGTCACACCTTCACCATCTCACTAAGATGGTAACTATGCATAGCCTTGCAGCCACCATCTTTTGATCCCTTGATCCCATCTCTGATGCTGTACATTGATGCATCTGTCACCTTAGTTACCTGTGATTCATTCTGACTCATCACGGCTATGTGCACAGCCTGCCCTTGTACTATATAGTTGAACCCACTTTGTGTTATAGCTCCCCAGCTAGTTCTATGCAATCTATGTGTAGTTATCTGGCCTCCTTGAGACTGCCCTTCATAGTTAGAGAGATCCTCCTGTGTCTTTGCACTACACCGCAGAGTGTGCACTCATCTAGTTGCTTTCATTGGTTCTGGACTTGTTGTTGAACCTTTGACCTTGCTGGATAAACTCCATGCAAGCGTAACAGGGGGGAGACCAGGGAAGGTGTGTGTACATAAATTGAGTAAAGGGATATATTTGTTGTACAAGTGCATGGCATTCACCTTGGTGAAGAAAATGGGCCTGCATTCATTCAAAGGAAATAAGGCTTGAACTCAGTTCATAGGTACCAATGAGATAAACTTGAAGGTAGTTGCATTAGCTAGATGCTGTATGCATATGACTTTCCTTTATGCCATGTTTCATGATTTATTCAGCAGGAGTAGATTATATATTTACCTGCTTACAGTCATCTATACATTGCAAGGCCTTTATGAATACAAGAAAAGCAAGACAATGAAAAGCTTCATAGAATGTAATGTTACAAAAAGTCATACCTATCTGAAGAAAACTAAGGAATCACTGCCAACAAGTGACCCATGAATCTCCAAACAAAGAAAAGTCAATAGTATGAACACAAATGATGTGAGGAGAAATGATGAGAGAATGAACTGGAAGATATAAAAGAGACCTGGACCAAGGGGAAATCCATCCAAAGATTTTGTTATTGGAAGATTTAATCCAACTATCCACCTCACATAAATCACCAAGAAAAATGAGATTCTCTGCATTCCAAACTTTGATGGTGTTGTCAAAAGAGCCAGAGACAACATGGGTGCCATCTGGTGAGTAGGCAACAGAGTTGACCCCAAAAGTGTGTCCCTGGAGTGGACCTGCCACACACTGTCCTGTCATTGCATTCCAAACTCTAACAGTGCTGTCAAAAGAGCTAGAGACAATGTGGGTGCCATCTGGTGAGTAGACAACAGAGTTGACCCCTGCAGTGTGTCCCTGGAGTGGACCTGCCACACACTGTCCTGTCATTGCATTCCAAACTCTAATGGTCTTGTCCCAAGAGCCAAAGACAATGTGGGTGCCATCTGGTGAGTAGGCAACAGAAAAGACCCCTGAAGTGTGTCCCTGGAGTGGACCTGCCACACACTGTCCTGTAATTGCATTCCAAACTCTAATGGTGTTGTCATAAGAGCCAGAGACAATGTGGGTGCCATCTGGTGAGTAGGCAATAGAATTGACTGAACTGCTGTGTCCTTGCAAAGTATTTACCTCTACAGGCCAATTGGCTGGATGTCCAGTGGTAATGGAGACATGTTTTATCAAGTGACCAGCCTCCTTTCGGGCATTGTCGAGTATGGTCATGCATGATTCGAGAGCGGGGAGGAATGTCTTTCCAATAGCAGGGTATGCTCGGGGTTCATATCCCATCATTAGCACAAATGGCATCTGTTTGGTGACTGAATGAGTGGTGGAATTGTGAGTGAATTCAGCCATTGGGAGGAGATCATGCCACTTAGCAGGGTTTCCATCACAAAATATCTGAAGATATGTTTCCAGTTCCTGGTTGACACGTTCCGTTTCTCCATCGGTTTGAGGATGATAGGCTGTAGACAAGGCTAGATCATATTGCAGGAGTTGAGTGAGTTCTCTAGTGAATGCAGAAGCAAATTGGGGGCCTCTATCCGATATGACTTGATCATGAAGGCCAAATCTGGAGAAGATACTTCTGAAAAAGAGCTTGGCTACTCCTGCTGCATTGATGGTTTTATGGCAAGGGAGGAAAATTACCCCCTTTGTAAGGCCATGGTCAACCACGACCAATACAGAGTCAAAACCATTTGAGATTGGGAGATCAGTGATTAAATCCATGGAAATATTTTGGAATGTGTGGTCTGCTTCCATAGGGTTTGGGATTGGTGGCAGTGTCATAGGGTGAGTATTAATCTTGTTCACTTGACAAACTGCACATCCATGAACAAACTTCCAAACAAAAGTTAAGAGACCTGGCCACCAATAATCCCGCTGGAGTAGGGATAGGGTTCTGAAATATCCACCATGCCCTCTGGTGGGGGATTCATGTAATTCAGTGACTAATGCTTGTCGTTGAGATTCAGGAATAAAGAGATGTCCCTTGAAATATAGCATCCCATCTTCCCATTTCCAGTCATTGGCAAAGGCTCAGGGGAATAGTGAAGAACCCATCTGTGCTGTGGCAATGGCATTCTTTGCTAGGGGATCATCCTTGGTAGAAAGAATCACCTTTTCTTGGATAGCAAGGTCGATAATGTTATGCTTGCATGGAGTTATCCAGCAAGGTCAAAGGTTCGACAACAAGTCCAGAACCAATGAAAGCAACTAGTCGAGTGCACACTCTGAGGTGTAGTGCGAGGACACGGGAGGTTCTCACTAACTGTGACAAGCAGTCTTGTGGAGGCCAGAAAACTACACATAGATTGTGTAGAACTAGCTGGGGAAACTATGGTACAAAGCGGGTTTGACTATATAGTACAGAGAGTGGCTGTGTGTACAGCCATCAGTGAGTCAGGATGAGTCATGGGTAACTAGGGTGACTGATACATCAATGCGCAGCATCAGAGACGGGATCAAGGGATCAAAAGATGGTGGCTGCAGGGCTATGCATGGTTACCACCATAGTGAGATGGTGAAGAGGTGACAATGTGAAAGGGGTGACGAGGTGAAGAGGTGATCCTATGAACAGGTGATGAGGTGAGTATCTAAGGAATAGTTCTTGGCGTTCCTTGAGCTTGATTGATATTAGAGGTTCTAGGGAACCATTGGTAGTCATCATGATCGGGGTCGAGAATAGGAAGACTTATCAAGGAGGAGAAAAGGAAAAACTGTAACAATACCCCCTTTGTACATTGGAGATTCCAGCTCCAAGACTTTTGTCTCAATAGTTTCTTCGTCGTTGGGGAGTAGGAGATTTTAATAGGGAAACTTTATCAAGGAAAGCAGATGGATGTTGCTTTCTATAAGCTGATAGGAGTTCTCGAGTGTTAGAGAGGTTAGCGGCTGGTTCCCAAGTATTTTCTGTGGAAGAATATCCTTTCCATTTGATCAGATACTTTCTTCATCCTGCATGTCCTTTATGCACAAGGATGGCTTCTACTTTGTATTCTTCTTCCCCCTCAATGGTGTCGGGTGGAGGTCAAAGGAAATTGGGTCCATGTTCTGGTGTTTCAACGAACCGAGTGAGAAGAGAGGCATGAAAAACAGGATGTATTTTCCAGGAGGAGGGGAGACATAGCTGATAGGTAACCAAAGAGATGACTTTCTTGATTTCAAAGGGGCTTTCTTGTTTCAGGGCAAGCTTCCAGGATGGATATGGGATTTGAAGGTTCCTCCCTTCAAGCCAGACTTTATCACCAACTTTGAATGGAGAGAATGTTTTCCATCCCTGTTCCTTAAGTCATTGCTGAGCATTAATGTGGGCAGCTTTGGCTTCTTCTCTTGCTTTGTCTAGAATGGAGAGTTGAGATTCAAGTGCCAGAAGGAAAGTTTTGCCAATTGATAGATAAGCTCGGGGTTCATAACCCATCATAAGAGAGAATGGGGTTTGTTTGGTAACCGAGTGTGTAGCAGAATTATGAGCAAATTCAGCCATTGGAAGTAAGTCATGCCACTTAGCAGGGTTTCCTTTGCAAAATATCTGAAGATAAGTTTCCAGTTCCTGATTAACACATTCGGTTTCTCCATCTGTTTGAGGGTGGTAGGCGGTGGATAGGGCAAGATCATATTTTAGCAAGCATGCTAGTTCTTGGGCGAAGGCTGAAGCAAATTGAGAGCCTCTATCCAAGATGCATTGATCATGCAGCCCAAATCTGGGGAAAATGTGTTTGAAAAAGAGAGTTGCTACCCCTGCAGCGTCGATCATTTTGTGACAAGGGATGAAAATTACCCCCTTTGTAAGCCCATGGTCAACCATGACCAAAACAGAGTCAAACCCTGCGGATATCGGAAGGCCAGTGATTAAATCCATAGAAATATTCTGAAAAGGACAAGTAGACTCTGTTACAGTTTTTCACTTTCTCATCCTTAGATAAGTCCCCTTCATTCTCGGTTCGCCCACAACGACTGCCAGTCCATCCATGGGGACCTTCTTTGACCAGCCAAAGCACTGACGACTATTCCCCGGACGCACACGTCATTTCCCTATCCCTTCACCCCGTCACTACCTCACCTCGTCACATCGTCACACCTTCACCATCTCACAATGATGGTAGTCATGCATAGCCCCGCAGCCACCATCTTTTGATCCCCTGATCCCATCCCTGAAGCTGCACGTTGATACATCAGTTACCTTAGCTACCAGTGACTCATTCTGACTCACTGCGGCTGTACACACAGCCCGTCCCACCACTATATAGTCAACCCCAGTTTGTATCATAGTTCCCCAGCTAGTTCTATGCAATCTACGTGTAGTTATCTGGCCTCCACGAGACTGCCCATCGCAGTTAGTGAGAACCTCTTGTGTCTTCGCACTACACCTCAGAGTGTGCACTCGACTAGTTGCTTTCATCGGTTCTGGACTTTTCGAGAGTCGAACCTTTGACCTTGCTGGATATCTCCACGCAAGCATAACAAAAGAACTAGCTCTCTTCTTGTCCCTGCTTTTCAGCAGTAGGACTCTAGCCAACAATACCCCACTCATCAGCGTCTTCCTGGGAAGACTAGGATTATCAGTCGTCGCTGAATAGCTACGACCTAGGCTATCTTTACTCCACGACAGATTGGGAAGATAGTACGCAAGTATGTCTAGCTTTTGGGATTGGGGATCTTCCTCCAGGGACGAAGAACATCCACGACAATCCAATCCTCCGCCCGTCGATGAAGACCGCGGACGATCCAGAGAACTAATGGGTTTAGACGAAACCACTAGACATAACTGGTTTGAAAGAACAACACTTCCCCCAACCAGACAAACCGAGAGAGAACCCACTCTTCCGCCTGTCGAAGAAGACCGCGGACGATCTCGCACTAGAACTTCATCTAGGGATGAAAGTTACCGAGTACCGACCCCTTCCCCTGAAAGGGAGGAAGGACTCCAAGAGGAGAACTCTCAGGAAGAGGACGACCCTTCTTCATCTTCGCAAGAAGAACAAGAGACCCAGGAGTTTCGGCAAGTGCCTTTACCTCCTATGATGTTAGGAATGTCTACCAGACCACCCCGAATACCAGAAACGACGGGAACAGAATCCCCTCGACCTAGCAGCATCAGAACTATAACAGGACATACTTCCCCACGAGTTGGAACCCCAGGAATAGGAGGAGCGCTGATAACCGCTACCTCTACCCACGGATCGCCCAGGCCATCATTGACACGATCCGCCATCAGAGAAATGCCCAGTTTGCCAATACACTCTGGAAGGATCTCAGGAGCAGTTAACGCTCCACCAACCACCTTTGGGACAACCCCATATCCACCGCCCAGATGACCATCAGTTTTACCTTCTACCCCACCGTCTACACCAATTGCCTACCCTGAAATAACAGTCCAGATCATCTCCCCTGAAACGACCCAACCTGAGGAACCAGCACAAGCCATAATGTTACCCACACAGGCATTAATCAGGTCGCTCACTGAGATTCCCCAAATTGGACCACCATCTATCCCAGGCTTTTCCAGCATTTTGGTACAACCAGCATTTCCACCTCCACCTATTCCACTAGCATTACCGGCTCCTATCCCCACCCTACCAACCCCAGTAGCATTAACAACAATGGACCCAGAAGGACCCCAGGAAATCCGAGCTGGAAATCCCGGCCCGTTTAATGGGAACACTACAGATGCTAAACGATGGTTTGGCGCCATGAAAAACTACCTTTCGATCAATCGAGAGGTCTACAATGAGCTAGCGCAAGTAGTCATTATTCTCAACAATATGAAAGACGGAACGGCTGCAATCTTTGCTGAAGGATGGTACCAAAACCTACAAGATGCGGTAGACAGCAGAAAACAAATGAGTCAATTCTTGAAAGAACTAGAAGAAGGATTCTTCAACGTATTCGCCCCAGGTGATTCTCAGGCAGATGCGAGATCGCAACTTTACGCTTTAAAACAGGGACAAAAGTCATTCTCCACCTTCCGAATCCAATTCGAACTACTTGTCTCAACGGCAAGCATGAGTCAGCAACACGAGATTCTGATCGATCTGCTAAGAATAGCTGTCGACACAAACCTGGTCAACCTTATGACTGCAATAGATCCACCACCAGACACGTGGAACAAATGGATGGAGAAAGCCGCCCAATTTGACCAAACTCGAGCCAGAATCTGCCAACTTCGGATGGAACCGTACAAACCCGAAGAATCCGACGGGATACCAGAAGAGTTTACGGAACTTGAGAAACCCGATTCAGACGCTATGGACATTGATGTTAACATCAACGCAATCCGACTATCCTCTCAGCAGTGGACGGAACACCGACGAAACAACCGATGTTTCATATGTCATCAAAGGGGATGCCACACGAAGAACCACCCCAGAAAGAGGCAACCCAGCCCCAGGCGAGTCCCTGCATGCGAATCTGTTCAAACAAATGAGGAAGTACTCCTAGATGAACGAATAAGAGAGTTGCTGCAAAGAAAGGGGGTAACCACAAAAGACACTGTAAAGGTCTTAGAAACCTACCTTGGAACTAATCCCCCCAAAGAAGAAAGGATAGCCGTCATACCACCACCTATCACGGATCGCGCAGTCCGACTCCCTACCCTACTCCAAGAAGAAGGAACTAATAAAAACATAGAAGTCTCTTCACTAGTGGACAGCGGAGCAAGTAACAGTTTCGTAAATCGGAAACTAGTAGAACAAATGGGATGGACAACCACCAAATTGAAAACTCCTATCAAAGCATCAAATGCCGACGGAACAGAGAATAGCAACGGGCATATACAAAGGAAAGTAACCCTATCCTTGACAATTGGAGATCTCCTTTTAGAAAAACAGGATTTCCTCATCATTAACTATGGAAATGAGGATGTCATTTTAGGAATGACTTGGTTACGAATGGTCAATCCAGAAATTGATTGGGTCAAGGGAACAATCCGACTACCCGAGATCATCGACCCGATCTCACAACAACGAAACGTGGACGAACAAGCCTATCTACTGCGATATCTGAAAACTGACCCCAATGAGCACCTTAAGACAGAATGGATCCGAAAGATCACTAGATCCACGGAGATTGCTCAGGAACAACAGAAAACCAAACAAGAAACAGTTCTACCCCCTGAATTTGAAGAATTCAGGAAGGTCTTCAAGGAACCCCCACTCAGGAAACTTCCCCCCTCTCGGAAATATGACCATCATATTGACCTCGCCGACATGTTTGTTCCCAGAGTAGCAAAAGTATACCCACTCAATCCAAAAGAATTGGAAGCATGCAAGGCGTTTGTTGATGAAAATCTCAAGAAAGGAACAATAGTCCCATCTCAGTCACCTCAAGCCTCACCTTTCTTCTTTGTACCAAAGAAAGACGGCGGACTTCGACCTTGCCAAGATTACCGGTATCTCAACCAACACACGATCAAAAATGCCTACCCGCTACCCCGCATATCGGAACTTGTGGACCAACTCAAAGACGCCACCATTTTCACCAAGATGGACATATGATGGGGATACAACAACGTGCTTATCGCCCCTGAAGATCGATGGAAGGCCGCCTTCATCACTCCAGTAGGACTCTTTGAACCCACGGTCATGTTCTTTGGACAGAGCAATTCACCAGCTACGTTCCAAGCATTGATGAATCACGTATTCGCTGATATGATTGCCGAAGGATGGCTAATCATATACATGGATGATCTGATCATCGCCTCCAATGACCCCGCCAAGCATACGGAATGAACTCGCCGAGTTCTCCAACGAATGATGGAAAACGATTTATTCCTCAAGCTAAGTAAATGCTCCTTCGATGTCACGGAAGTCGACTATCTTGGCATGATAGTCCGACCAGGAGAAATCACCCTCGACCCCAGAAAACTCAAAGCAATTGAGGACTGGAAAAGTCCCACTTCAGTCAAGCAAATCTGATCATTCATCGGATTCTGTAACTTCTACAGGAAGTTTATCCTGGACTTCTCAGGAATCTGTCAACCCCTACATGAACTTACCAAGAAAGGGGTAACCTGGAATTGGACCACGGATTGCGAGAAAGCCTTTCTGACGCTCCAAAAAGCTTTCCTCTCAAAACCGGTGTTAAGAATGCCGGACTCCACTAAACCATTCACCGTTATGACTGACGCCTCTCTCACCGCTTGTGGAGCAGTCCTTATGCAAACTGACAGAAACGGAGACCTTCACCCATGCGCATACTTCTCCTGAACCTTCTCCCCAGAAGAACGAAATTACGATATCTATGACCGAGAGTTACTAGCCGTCATCAGGGCCCTGGAAGAATGGAGACATTATTTGTCAGGGACTGAACATCAGGTGACTGTCCAAACTGACCATAAGAATCTGGCATACTTTAAGCAACCGCATAAACTCTCCAGACGACAAGCCAGATGGATGCTATTCCTCCAGGACTTTGATATCCAATATCACAATCTCCCCAGATCACAGATGGGACCGGCCGATGCTCTTTCCAGAAAAGATGATCTCGACACCACCACCGATAACCAAGACGTAGTATTATTACCCAATGACTTATTTGTCAATCTTATCGACCTCGAACTCTGCAAAAAGATCGTCCACTCCACCAGAGAAGATCCAATAGCTCTAGAAGCAATCTCTGCCTTACAGAAAGGATCCTCTCTATTCCCTCGAGCTTCCCCCGACGATTGGCGATGGTTGGATAGTATGTTATATTACACGGGACGTCTTTTTATTCCCGAACTGCAACGGCATAAATTGGTCACCAAGATCCATGAATCTGATGCAGGGGGCCATGGTGGATATTTTAGAACTCTTTCCCTCCTCCAACGGGATTATTGGTGGCCAGGACTTTCCACCTTTGTCCGCAGATTTATCAAAGGATGCACGATTTGCCAATCGCACAAGGTCAACACTCATCCGACGACGCCGCCAGCTATTCCCAACGCAGTGGAATCCATACATCCTTTCCAGAATATTTCTATGGACTTAATTAC
>JBBPTT010001250.1:0-11684 GCA_038094175.1 Boletellus aff. lepidospora | reverse complement strand
CCCCCCCCTTTCTTTTTCGTTTTCGAACATCGCGCTGGTCGGACGGATGTGCGACGCCTCGTTGGGTTTCGTTTCCAGTTCCCGGGCGTTTGGGAACGCGGCCGAGGTCCATTTCGATCGCAGTCGGCATTGGCCGATCGTGCGTTCTCGGGCGCCGACAAGGATCGTTTACCGAAAACGAAACGGACGTGGTCCCTGGCCATCCTCACGCACGACATGACGGCGACGGAAGACAGGGGGGGGAGGAACGCGCCGGGGAACGTGCGGACTCCGAACCCCCCATCGACCCACGTCTGACATCGTCAATTGTGATCGTCGATGTGCGCGTCGGCCACCTCGCACAGAGACCCATGCGCGCCGATCAAAAAAAAAAGAAAAAAAAAAGAGGGTCTCGACGAACAAGGACGTCACGCGACGAGAGTGCGGAGATGAAACGCGAGAGAGAGAGCGCACTTTCTGCAGGCGACAGTGGGCCGTCGAAAAAAAAAAGAAAGAGAACCGTCGAGCGGAGGAGGGGCGGGGGGCAACGCGACCTCTGCCGACGGCCCATCTATCCATACCCAGCCTGCGCGCATGTATGTACCGCAGGGGGCGTTGGCGATAAGCACGATCGGCGATGGCGCGGCGGTAACGTGGGGGAACTAGGCCAGCCACCCGGATCCGCTTTTCTGCATGCGGCGATCAGACAGCGGGAACGACCCGCGACGGGCAGGTCTCTCGCCGTTCCCCCCCTCCCAAAAAAAATCCCCCGATGAGCTGTCCGCTTCGGCCGACGCATCGCCGAGTGCTGGGTGGGGTCCGCCGGCGGTGATTCACGAGATCGATCGCTCTCTCGTTTGCCTCGAGGCACACCCCAAAATTAGCCCTCCGCTCCTCCAACAACGACCATCCGCCTCGACGACTCGGATGCAACAGTGATGGACGACTGAAGGGGGCACGACGGATCTGTTGCGTGAGGTTGGGTTGACGACAGGGCGTCACACGCGCTACCTCCTCACGATGAAAGGGAACGTAACATAGAATAAACTGCCGCGTCACCAAGGCCCAAGTAAGGAGGAGGAAAAAAAAAACGTTGGGAGACAGCGTACACACACGTGGAAGAAGGTGATCGATCGATCGATCGATGGTATCGATGATCCCCAAACGCAGTTTACGTGGACGTTGAGAAGAACAAGAAAAGAAAAAAAAAAAGAGGTGCTTGCCTTGTCCGCATGGACGCGGAGAACACGCTTTTGGCGAGGCGAGGGAGACGGGCATGGGACGATCCCCTCGAGTGGTTGCGCGCCAGCATCTCGTCGTTGCTCGCCTGCACATGGTTGCGCCGTCCAACCAGCGATGGTTTCTGTCGGCTATCGTGCACGTGATATGATGCTAGAGGACATAAATAGATGAGCAAACAAAATAATGGTTAAAAAAACGGATGGCTGGCCACACAGATGGGCCTGGCGAGACCTGACAAGACTTTTTTTTTTCTTCTGGATCAACGGATCATGAGAGGGGAATACGAGGACATGGCCGTTCGAGGTAGGGTGGCGCACTCGGAGCCGACGCAGCAGAGGCGCGCGCCCTGCTTAGTCACGCGCACGTGTCGACTACCACGCACGTGGCTGTGCATTCATGTGTGCCTCGACGCTTCCGCCGATGATTGGGCCAGACTGGGCCAGTGCGATGATCAGAAAGCGGTGGGCACCTGCCAGCGAAGCGCGCCCGCGCTGCCCATCACGATCATGATAGACTGCCACTCGCTTGCATCGTGATCTGGGCGGGCAGTCCACACACACACACGACCCGCCTCGTCGCAAGATCCGACGGACGGATCGACCGCGGCCCGGCCGAGTGAATGGTCTGCCATCGATGGGCGACGCGGGCGTACGTGTTACCCGCGGGTCCATGCTTCGACCCACCCGTCGGCTCTATCCCCGGATACACACGGGCGTGGGCGTACGAAAAAAGACGCTCCCAAAAGGACGGCGGCAGAAGCGAAACGAGCAAAGTCCCCGCTGCCTGCCTGGCGTTGATCGACCCGTCGAGGGCTGTGCATCGTTGGATCAGCACGGACGGGATTCATTCATCTCTTGAAAAGATGTGGATGTGCAGGCCTGTGCACGCCCAACGCGAACCAGACTCTCACCGGTGGGTGGTGTCGCTTGCGACCACGTGGTCAACCGACGGCGTACCTCGAATTCAGGACCGTCGGGGACCTTGTGCCTGCGATAGGCCCCACGAGGACCCTCCGTATCACGAGGTCTCGTTTTGGACCATTGCACGACAGGTTTACAGCGCTCGTGCATTCTCTGATCACCCGAACGAGCAGATAACCACCAAATGAATCATCCCAGGCACCACAGGTATTGTTCCCATGCCCCCCACATGAACGGGGTCCCTTCACATGACCACGCACTCCTTGCCCTTTTTTCCCTTGACAGCTGATCCGCCCGCCTTGGGCCGCCAGCGCCGACCCCGACGCCGCTCCCCTTCCGCCTCTTCCACCCGTCGTCGCTCGAGTGCTTCTTGGCGCTGTCGATACACTTCGTGCGCGCGCTCGTCTTCCTCGGCTTGCAACCGCCTGGCCAGTTCCTGACTGTCCCCAAGAAACGCACGTCTTAGACAACAGGGGGAGAGAGAGAGAGAGAACGACGCACTCGGCGGGATCGACGTCTGGCATCTCCATCCCTCTCAACGCCGCTTCTGCGGTCTGTCCAGCCACGTCCCCGCCGACGGGCACGGCGCGGCAAAAGTCGGCGTCCACAAACGTGGACCAGCCCCCGTCGACGTCCTCGAGACGCTCCCAGACGATGCTCGGCTCGTGCAGAAACACGTCGTCCGTCACGAGCGCATAGAGGGCCGTGTCTGGCGTCGCACTGTTGCTCGGGCGTGCCGATTCCGTGTTCACGGGGGTGGGGGGGGGGGGGGGGGCGGCGGTGACGTCGATCGTGCCGGGGTCGGGACTGAGATGAGAACTGGGATCGGAGTTGCCGTCAGCGTGGGCGGTCGCCGTCGTGTCTGGATCGGGGCGCGAGGCGAGGTCCGGGCCGGGGGACTTGTAGACGACGGAGAGGTGAGCGTTGCGGAAGAGAGCGACGAGCGAGCCGGGTTCGAGGGTCGACGCGAGCTGAAACAGACCGTGATACGTCAGCTGAGATTTGGTCGCGTCCAAGAACTGCTGGGCGACGATGGCTGCAGAGGTAGACGAGCGCGGATCAGCCGAGAGAACCTCGCCCCTCGCAAAACAATAGTGGGAGAACGCACCCTGCTCGATCTTGAGACGTTGGTCGTCCGTGTAGTGCGTGGTGCCGTCATGGACCGAGAAGGCGTCGCGGGTAGGCGGACGCGAGCTGGAGGCGGTGGCTGCGCTCGGGCCGGGCTGGTCGTGCGGGTCGTCGCTGTGGTCGCGGCCCAAGAGCCTGCCCTGGGTGATGTAGTCCGCGTCGGCGATCAGCGTCACCGCGGTATCGTAATCGCGGATGTGGGCCATGACCGCGGCCTCGGGGCTATCGGGATCGACGAGCCATCCGTGGACGAGCTGGATGCCCGCTTGTGCAAAGAGGTCGAGCTCGCCGGCGCCGGATGCGGGCGAGAAGGCGGTGATGCTGGTGAACTGGGGGTTGAGGTCGAGGCCCTCTGACGGACGAGGGGGAGCAGACGGATGAGAAGAGGAGGGGGACGAGAGAGGGCGACTGACTGGTGGTGGAGGGCATGATGGAGAGGGCGGCGGAGATGTCGACGTCGGGGCAGTTTGTCAGGAGGTACTCGCCGACGAGCTGGGAGAGAAACTCGTAGGAGACGGTGGTGCGGTCATGTGGAAGGATCTCGATCAGCCCGCGAAGAACGAGAATGTTGCCTTGTGGAATCGGGGCGATATGAGCAAAGCGAGACGGGCATTACGAGAGAAACACGCTGACAGATAGCAATAAAGGAACACGGTCTGCAGGGGGGGGGCGTGGATGAGCGCGGACAATCGACAGGCTGGAACACGGACCCGTTGAAGTTTTGTGTGATGATCTTGACGGGGCGCGACGCGAAGACGGTCTGCTTGAGATGCCAGACGTCCGCCCGGGAGGAGAGCGCAGAGTCGGAGATGGACATGGACGGCAGAGAATGTGTAAAATAATAAATAAATAAACAGTGCGGTGGTGCAGAAGAACATTGATTACATCATATCGGCCGACTGTCCCCATTTATATCCAGGCACCGGAGGCAATCGCAGTGTTCCCACGGGTCACTCAGCCGAACATAGCATCACGGCGATACGGACACACCGATGCAAGCCAACGCACGGCGCAGCATCCAATTCGAACCAAGAGCGATACAGAAAGTGCAATAGATCCCAGCTGTCTAAGATAGCGGCCAAAGGAGAAACGGGTGGAGACGAGTTGGTCACAAGACGGGTCATTAGCGTTTAATGCGTCCCACGCGGGCGTATCAGCACCACGCGCGGGCGATTTTCATTGCGTTTTCCTGGGAACGACGTGTCTGGCGAGCGACGGCGGGGTCAGCGTGTGTGCGCACGGCGACGGGGAGCGCAAACCAGGTGCTAGGTCGAGCTGCCACCGCCGGGGACATAGGCCGCATCGGCGACGGGCTGGCGACACGGTGAGCACGCGCTGAAGAGGGAAGCGATCGGGCACGCACCACCACGGGGCTGGGGGCTCGCGGGACGGCCTGGCGAACGGGTGAGCGCACGACGGGAAGGGCACGGGGGACGCCTACGTGTGGGAGGGCGTTGGCGCAGGCGAGCGCAGAGAGGAGGAGGGCGAGAGAGAGGCGCATGACGGATGAGGGGGAGTGGGAGCGCTGTCTGCCGGGATTTTATGTTGCTGCACCGCCCCTGGCATGATTAATGTGCACTCCGTGCGCCCCTGGCACGCGCATCGACACAAAGTGTCGCCTCGGCTTGGCACGCTAGTACCGTTAAAGCGCAGGTCATGTGATGGTCACGTGTATGGTCCGTGCGTGATGACGCGTTTGTTGACTGGCTGCTAACGGATGGATAGCAAACAGCAAAAATAATAAATTATTGTTTTGCAAAGATCCGGCAGATCAGCGTCGTCCCAAGGAAACCCTTTCAGCCCGCGTCGTAGCAGGAATGGCTGCAGCGGCTGTTACATCGCCCGCCTGTCCGCTCCGACGCTCGTCCAGGCTCACCTCCCGCCGTCTCGTCGAGACCGACCCCGACGACGACCACGACGACCCCGAAAACGAGCTCACCCCACGCGCCCTCCGCGCCCTCAAGCGCCAGCGGCTCTCCATCCACATCCGGCCCCGTCCACGGAGGCGTCGCAAGGAGAACGTCCCCGCCTGTGCCCCGCCCCGTCTCTCGCACCCCCCCTCCCAGCTCGCCACCAGCGCCCCCCTGCCCAACCCGACCAAGGACCCCCCGCGAGACGAGCACCGTCCCGAGCTCGCCCTCGCCTTCTCCCCCGACCCTCCCTCGCCGCTCCCTGCACCCGAGCCCGAGCCCCTCACCCCGCTCACCCCGCTCACCCCCTCCCCCGAGTCGTCCCCGTCCTTCCCCGGCCACGACCGACCGACCCTCCCGCCGTCCCCCCCACCCGACCCCGATCCCCACCCATCGTCTGCCGATCCCTTCCCTCCACCGCCGCTGTCCGCGCCCCTGGATGCCTCCCTCGACGCCCTCATCCCCTTTGACGCCCTCCCTCCCCACTTCCCCCCAGACGTGGCCGTCCAAATACCCCCCCCATGCCAACCACCCCAGCCCCAGTTACAACCGTTAGAACTCCCAGACCAATTTCATTCATTTCCACAGCAACAGCTTTATGTACCCCCTCCCCTCTTTGTCCGTGACAGAGAGATCAATATATGGAAACTGGCCTGTCAAGAGCGCGTAGACTGTTTGTGCGTACTCGATCGTCTCCTTTCATCCATTTAGACTCGGTCTCTTTTGATCCGCGACCGTGCTCGGCTAGATCTCCTGCATGCTGACCCCTTCTCCTTCATTTCATCCCCCCAGATTGCGCCGCTATGGCATCGATTATATCAAGGCTCTCGTCAAATCAGAAGCCCGCTCTCTCCCCCAAGATCCCTCCCCCACCTCCCCCACCACCAGGTTTCGCCTCTATACCCCCGCCAGCTATACCTACTCTTCCTCCTCGTGGGGTCCCTCGTCTCGCCCACCCAAGGCTCTCCCCCTCGACGACGAGGCCGACGAACCCGAGCCCGGCTGGCCTGCCGATGATCCCGAGTGGGCAGACGCCGACGTCGACATGGAAGACGACGACGACGACTACGAGGACGACGACGATGCTGCAGAGGGCGAACCGGCCCGAGAAGTCGACACGACTGCGGACGCCACCAGCCAGGCCACGCCCAAGGCCGCCTCGATCCGAGTCGATCCCCCGCCCGCCAAACGGGACGTGGACCCATCAGGCCTGGCGGCGGAGACGGCGAGCACCTCGGAGCCACCGGTCCCCTCACATCCAGTCGACACGGCACCACGTCCTCTGACCCCTCCCCTTTACCTACCGCCTCCGCCGCTAGCACCGCCCATGCTTCCGCCTCTTTCGTCCCTGCACGTCCCTTTGCTGTCGGAACCACCCCGTGCCTTCATGGGCCGCGGCACCCCGCCAGATCGCCGTCGACTGATCGAGTGGAGTGGCTCTGGACGCTTTACCGCCAACGGCCTGGGGCCACCGCTCTATCTCTCGTCCCCTCCAAGTGCGGACGTGGACATGGTGCCCATGTCTGTCGACACGCCCGGACCCCCACCATCACCACAACCCTCGCATCCGCACGGAGAATGGACGTCATTCTTGTTCTCGGTGCTCGAGGGGGACGGTGTCGGCGTCGGTGCAGGCATGGCAAGCGCCCCGCATGCGTCCGAGCCAACCTGGTATGAGCTCGGACTAGGGGCCGTTCCCGGCAGCGGGCTCGAGCTCCCACTTGCTCATCCCAACCCACCCATGCCCACGCGGGTGACGGCCGTAGAACAGCCGGTCGAGGAGGGAAGCAGTAGCTCGAGCACGTTGCGGTTTGCGCTGGGTTGAGTGCCCACTTTTCGGGTGGGTCGTGGGTATTTATAGAGTTATTATATCCCTCATCGTCGTCCTGCTTCTCTGCGCCGTCCTCTCTGAACTGTAGCCCACACACACGCTCTTGTTCCTCTATCCTCTCATGCGCTCATTGTCTGTGCTCTGCCCATCCCCCACACATGCATATACGCATGCACGCTTGCATTGCGTCGTCGTCGGTCGTCTGTTGTCGTGTAACCCCTCCTGGTGAGCGTCGTTTATATCATGTTGCGGAATATACATACCACCATCGTACCCGAGTTTTCGTTTTCTTTTGGAAATTAGTCTTTTTTTCCACATGCCCCTTTTCTGTCCTTTTTTTTTTTTTTTTCGAGGACGATGACAATGATAGGTACACCCCCTCTTTTCCTTTTTCTTTTCTCTTGTAGCGATAGGATCTTAAAATAACCAAGCCAAAGAGGGGGTTTGTGATGGTGCCTTGTTTGCGGATATGTCTCTCCTTTTTTTTTCCCTTTTTTTTTTTTGTTTCTCTGTACCTCTCTCTGTCTCTCTGTCCCTGTCTCACAGCATAATTACAGTTTATACAATCATGTTTTTTTTTTGTTTATGTTGCAATGGATACATGGATTCCATTGTTTGCATCCGAGCTGAGGTCATTTCGATGACGAGGCATGCGCGTGGCACGTGAAGCTCCGTGCGTAATTACGCTCTGCTGAACACGCGGTCCTCCTCCGCCGGGAGACGGTCGACGCACCTAGACCGCTTTCGGACGGTCGTTTTTTGTATGCAGCACGGATGACGTGCGCGCGCGCGCTCGGGGCCCGCGCACACACACACGCTCGGCGACTACCCGGCGGCGTGTCACGGCGTGTCGAGGACGTCGGGACGGATCATGGTGCGTACGTTCCAGACGAGGCCGGATTGCCTCTTTTGCCATCGGAGCCATCGAACGACTCGCGCTCGACGCTGACGACACGAGGCTCCGACGGCGACCCAGCGCGCGTCAGACGAGAACGGATGTCAGCGTCCCTCACGTCCCACGTCCCCGTTCCGTCGGACGTGGCGACGACGCGGACGGCCCCGGACGCGGTCGATAACGATGGGATGACTCGAGTCGCGCACGGGTAATGCATGATGCACATGATGGGCAGACACACAGATCAGGATGCGATGATGCGAGTGGCGACGGGTGATCGCGGCCGTCGTCGTCATCCCGTTGGGTAAAAGACGGCGCGAGGGCATCGGTTTCTTGACCGCGTGCCAGATGGGACCAGACACTGGGATGAGGTGATCGGACTTGATGCATCACTGCATACCCGGGGTCGTAGAGCGCGCTCGACCTTTTTGATCCGAGAGAAAGCGCTGGCGATAATGGCCGGTGGGTCGGGCATCGGGCAGGGACAGGAACAGGGCCAGCGCCATGGTGGGAAGACGCAGCAGACGACGGACGACGAGGACCACATGGCAGCAGTGGCCGCCGCCGCCGCCGCACCGCAGGGTCACCGCATGCGTTCTCTCGTAAACGGTCTGTCTGGCGTTCCCAGGTTGAAAGACAGAGAGAGTGGACCGTGTACGTGCGACGAGACCCACCGGCAAACCACCGTACCGCGCGCGTGTGTGTGCGGGACGGACGATCCCCGGGCCCCTTCGAGTCTTTGCCGGACCGACAGTGATCAGTTCAATCAGACACCGCCCTGAATCAGACCGAGAAACGGCCCTAGCGCCCAAAGTATTTTTTCTTCTTCATATTCAATCTCTCGCTGCGCGTCCCTGCCAAGTACCACCAAAGTCCCTTCATTGCTTGGTCATGTGTCCACACAGTGTGCATGGTCCAATATTGCGACGCGTTCCTGCCTCTGCCTCCGCTTCCGTCCGCCATCTCCCTCCGTAGCTTCCACCCAAAGAGCGACGACCTTGGTAGATACGAGCTCTAGGCCCCGATGTGCACGAACACGATTCGCTGATCGATCGTGACGGCGGCCTTGTCGACCGTCTTGGCCGCCTTGTTCAACGCCCTCGCCGCCGTCGTACAGTCCCAGCCCGGCCCACCGCTCCCTCCCGTGCCTGGAGACGCAAACAGATGCGTGTAAAACGCGCCGACCATCGCCTGGGCCATCCCGTCGTCCACCGCCCAGAGCGTGCCCACCACGCTCCGGAACCCCGCAAACTGCATCGCCGCCGCCAGGTGGACGACCTCGTCCGGTGCCCGGCGATCCCCGACCGTCGTATGACACGCCGAGAGGAACGCGAACTCGGGTACGTGGACCCGCGCAGCGCTGGCGCTGACATCCTCAGTGTCGTCGCCGTCGGCCGGGGCGGAGGCGGAGCGACCACCTCCCCCGACGACGTCGAGCACCGTGACCGCACGGTCACGGAGCGCAAACGACGAATCGAACGGCTGCTCGGCGTTGGGCTGGCCGTGGCACGCCAGGTGCACCCACGCGTGCGTGCGCAACGCGGCCAGCGCCGCGTCCGCCGTGCTCGCATCCCCCGAGAGCGCGCTGAACGGCATCGAGGGCGGCACACGCGACCGGACGAGCGTGAGCTCTGCGTCGACCGTCTGGAGCTCGGGCGCGGTGTCCGAGGCTGGCTTTGCTTGGCCGATCGCGACGAACGCGGTAGGCGGCATCTGGAGGGACTCCGACGGTGACAGGGGAGGTCGATGCCTCGCACGGATGAGCGCCGCCAGCGTCGGCGTGTACGACGAAATGTATAGATTCGGCAGGCTTGGCGCACCTTGGCGGTACGGGCCCGCGGCGTGCAGTGGGAGCGTCGCCAGTATCGAAGTAGGACACCACCAGATCCGGGAGCCCCGCGGTAGAAATCCGGTCAGCTCGTCGACGATCGGGCGGACGATGGTGTCCCAAAGGGTGCGCAGGAACACCACGAGCTCTCTCTCCCGCATCTTTTCCTCACCTACGTGCGACGTCACCTTCAACATGTGATACAGGTCTGCCGAGAGCGTCGTTAGGTCCTCGAGTGTCGCGTCCGGGAGCGGGACCAGTCGTGGCGGAGCGTCGTGCAGCACGATAATTGCGTCGCATCGCCGGTGGCCGGCGTTGACGATGATAACAGGTCCGCCGAGCGCAGCGTGTTGCAGACTCTGAAACGACGGCCGACCCAAGAACGTCTCGAATCCGTCCAGTCGACGGATGCGCGCCAGGATGTCTTGGAATTCTTTCGACAGCTGGTGGTACCGCCGCGCTCTTTCTTCCATCGTCAGACGTGAAGCTGTCAAGGACGTATCGGACGGCGCGACAGCACTCCGCGCAAGCTGGGCGCTCACACGCTCAAAGTCGGACGCCAACGTCCGTCCCTCGTCGCTGGCGGACCGCAAGGCATCGAGCGGCGTACGGCTCTGCGCCATTTGGGACCACAACAACCCGCGACCTTGCTCCGAGAGTTCCACCGCCAGCTCCAACTCTCCTCGTGCGATCGCACACGCTGTCGCGTGCGTAGCCAGAGTGCCCGTTTGCTTTACCCAATGTTTGTTCAAGAGCGCGTCGCGTCGGCTTTTGACGGAAGCAGTCGAGAGCAGATGTTGGTTGAGCGAGTCGAGGGAGGTCTGGTAGGCGAGCAAGGCGGATGCATGTGCTTGCTTATCGGCATAGTCTACCCACTCGAGCGCAGTAGTGACGCTCTGGAAGCTATGCGAGTGGGTGTACACCGCCGCGTTCTCGTAGTACTTGAACCCGTCCTCCATGAACGAAGGGGCTTCCGACTTTGAGAGTGTATACATGGACATGGACAGCGTTGCGGCTGTGTGGGAAACGAGTTGGAACATCGGGTTGTGATTTGGAAGCATCTTCAGGACAGCACGAAGGATGTTGATCGCCTCGTACAATTCATCGTTGTCGGAACGGAGTTGTGCGCGTGCGTGTATCGCCCAAGCGAGGTGCACATACGTTATGGGATGGTCATAATGCCCAGGTGGGAGATGTTCCAGTGCCTCCTTGTACAATGCGATGGCGGCGTCGACATGTTTAAGTTGGTCGCGATGACTTCCGAGCTTGAATAACGCGCTCCCATAGTTTCTGCACAACATTCCCCGATCGAGGTGCTTGGATGGGGTTTGTTCCGCGGCAACAGCAAACAGCTTGACACAGCGCTCCAAGTCATCCAGATCCCCGTCTTCATCGTAGCGCGTAGACAGGACGGTGGCGAGCGCAAACGGAGGGGAAAATTCCTGGTGGGACACGGGGAGCGTCAGCGCACGTGACAAATGATCGATCGCTGTATCCAAATCTTCCCTGTTCCTTTGAGATCCGAATCGCGCAAAGAGCGTGGCAGCCAGGTTCACCAATGACGCCTTGTAATCAATGTGTTCAGGAGTGAAGGACAGAATGTCCCCCACTTCAGCCAAGAGCACGATCGCTTCGTCTAACACGTCGCCGTGGTCGAAGTCATAGGACTCGCGCAACGCGTTCCCAAGGTGCATGCAAACGTGAATATAATTCGTGTTGCCACGTTTGCAGTCACGGTGGGCGAGACGATAAAAATCGATGGCCTCATCCATATCTTTGGTGTCTGCGCTAAACTGAAAGCGCGTTTGGAGGGCACGGCTGAGATGCACAAGGACAGGAACCCGTTCTACGTGGCCCTTGGGGAGAATAGTGATGATTTCACGGAGCGCGTCCACGGAAGTGTAAATGGCTGTCTCCTCTCGTCCATACAGGGCCCATTCGAAGAACGTCT
>JBBPTT010001249.1:0-11690 GCA_038094175.1 Boletellus aff. lepidospora | reverse complement strand
AAACTCGGGACTTTCTTATGGTCAGATTCCTATCTGACCCCCTTGCTCTTCAGACAGACCCACACCAGTACATCCGTGTACCCCCACTGAGCAGTCCCGCTACCCAATTGGTTGCCCGCTCCCCTCTGAGCGCTTCCAGTGAGACATCTTCACACCTGGCAGAAGGTGAATTCTCTTCGCCCCTGGAGAGAACCGACACCCCATTCCCCAGAGAGAACGAACAACCTATCCCCACTCCTCCTCCCCGAACTCGATCTAGATCCCGACGAGCAGCTGCTCATTGACGATTTGACGATCAATTCCTGCAGCCCCTCATCACTTCCCTCGTCGACTTCGTCACTAGATCAACTCCTCGATCACCTTGCTCCCCCATCTGCTACACTTGCGGGAACAGCGGACACTATCGCCCTGATTGCCCAGAATACACCTGCCCATTGTGTAGGGTATCGGCGCCTGGTCACTCCCAATACAACTGCCCTAGACGTCATTGCAGAATCTGTCATAGTGTGGCGCATGCTATGGAGAATTGCCCACAGAACAGGGATCCCACTCCCCCCAGCTCAAATGGAGGTGAGGCCGAACAGTAGATGGATAGTTCCAAGGTACTTGGGAATGTCGGAGGCAGGGCCTCCAATCTATGCCGGGGGTATTGTTACAAGAAATGCCACTCTATCCAGACCGGCATGACGTGGTATGACCTTGATGAGTTTTTCTTCTCCATCTATCTATGCTTCAAGCCTGGTGACGTCTTCTGACAGTCACCTGTATTCGGATACATATCCAATCCCTATGCCACCCCAATTTAGCCTTGACCTTGATGCGCCCATTCCTATCTCAGACACTTCTCTCCTAAGATGATTCTCTCGTATCATCTCGTGCTCCACTTTCCCCCTGGATACTGCAGTCTCCTTGTCATGATAGATGACTCTTTATTGGCCGATTCTTAGTCATAGCAAGTAGCCTAGTAGTATATAAAGACCAGTGACCTGTATTATTGCTCCTTAGCTAGTTCTACACAATCTACGTGTAGTTTTCTGGCCTCCACGAGACTGCTCTTTGCAGTTAGTGAGATCCTCCAAGTGTCTTCACACTACACTTCTGAGTGTGTGCTTGACTAGTTACTTTCATTGGTTCCGGACTTGTTGTCGAACCTTTGACCTTGCTGGATAACTCCATGCAAGCGTAACAGGTAGCACATGGGCTCTTCTGGCATTGCCTGAAGAGTAAGTAACTGTCTGTGCACAATGAGAGTGCAATATCATGGCAGTCAGAAAAATGCTTGTAGTTGAGTGTAATGCCATCAATTACTACCTGATGCCATAGTAATTGTTGATAGTACTCTTCATCAAACATGTTGGTGATCTCTCCAGCTTGTTGCTGATAGTCTGCTCAGTAAGACATCTTTTCAATCATCACTGTGCTCTGAAAGTAACCTTGAAGGTGGGGGATGAGAGGGACATAGCTGAAATTGTGCCAGGACTTTCCATCTTTGTAGTGTGGTTCATTGCAAAATGGACACCTATTGTAGTAGTAGTACTTCTCTGTATATGTGATGCAGGAGTTTGGACAGCAATCAAAGGCGATAGGCTTGGTTCCTGAGAGGATCTGCATTTGATGGAAGATCATGTATATTCTGAACTGATTGTCACTTTATTGTGGAAAAGATAGTGCATGTGATTGAACAATTGCTGGGGTATTTTACTTGTAATGAGTAAGCTGAAAGTGTAACACTTCTACAACCCTCAATATAATGAGAGTGAAGCAAGTGGTGATCCCTTGGATCAGAGGGAGAGAAGGAAGATAACTGAAGAAGACTAGACTGGGGATGCCAGTACTAGCCCCTTCATATATATACACTTTGTATGGATGTACATGTTGGTACTACATCTAGATGTACCAAGAGGAGTCTGCATGTGTCTACATGTGCTAAGCATAAGGCATCAAGGAGGTGTGAATGATCATAGTAGTAATCATGGTTGGATCGCGAAGGGATCATAGCCTCTCATAATCTAATCGTAAGAGTGTCAGATAAGATAAGATAAAGCAAAATCAAAGTTCTCAAATATCATCCTGTAACAGAAAGCATGGATGTTATCAAGATCTTCATCTGAGAGAACAGGACCTATACATGATTTAAGGATTTGTACACAAATAAATATCTGGATATAAGAACTCACAGATTGCTAACAGCTCCTGCTGTTGCCTTGCCATCCTCTCTTCCAGCTCAGAAAGCAACTCTTCATCTTCAATCAGTCTATCCTCCAATTCATTGGATGAGTTGTCTGACTCCACCCATCTCCAGTCCAAGTAGTCTGTCTCACCATATGATTCTGACTTGAACTCCTCAGACATTTCTGCAGTATCTGAGGGCATCTTGGGAGATGCACAGTCTTGAGGAGAATCCATAGGAGTGTCTGGATCTATATGTACCATGTCAGATTGATAGAAATACCATGATACTGATGACATACCATGTAATCCTTTGGAAGGTTCTGATTTGCCACTCATGCTCAGGTCAGTCATTTCATCATCTGATGATTGAATTCCATCAGCTTCACCAGCCTGAATGACTGACCTGTAATGTTGGTGTTGAGTTGTATGAGAAAGGACTTTCCTGCATGTTGGCTTACACCAATAGTGCTTCCTGAGTTCTTGCTTTGGAGGCATGAATATTGTAGGTGATGAAACACCTTCTAACCCAACAATAATGAAGGGTGAAGCAAGTAGCTTTGGAAGAGGACTGTTGTCCAGCTAAGAAGGCATTATAATCAAGATGAACTTGACTAGAGTTACTAGCCAGAGGTCCCCTTGTATATATATTGTCATATCATATATACATGTTGGTACTCTATCTAGATGTACCATGAGGAGTCCACATGGATCTACATGCACTAGACATAAGGCATCAGAATGGAAGGGAAGACATAGCCATAAACATGAGGTTATAGCAAGGTGTGAGTGATCGTAGGTGCAATCATGGCAGAGATCATGAAGGGGCGTATGAGTCATGGCTAGTCATAAGATCCAATTGTAAAGTGTCAGATAAGATAAGATAAGATCTTCTAAAAGTTTGTGCTGTAATAGGTGAAGGATGAAGTTGATAAGTGAGTCCAGACTCTGGACTCTGGACTTGGACTGGAGTGTGGGCTTGGTACTTGGCAAAGACATGGGCAGACTCATTGTTGCTCATTGTCAATAATGCACAGTAGGAACAATGGAGATGGGACTGAGGTGGGATCAAATTCAATGCAAGTGTATGGCCATAGAATAGTAATATTGACACTCACTGCCCTGACCCTGCACATTCACTGGTGGATCATGTGATCTGTGATTTGAGTCACATGCTATTCCATGTGATGCAGATTCCATGTTGCTGGACTTCAATGTAAGTTGTGTCACACCTCAGACCCCTATCCTTAATCTCCCAACTTATACTCTTCAGCATGGCAAAATCCAAGACAAAAAAATTATTGAGACTTGATAGATTTGGTCAACACATAATGGATGTTCAGGGAGAAGTGAACACAATCAACCATAAGTGATAGTCTGGATGACTTGAGCACTGGTGACTGGTACACCTGAAAATTAGGAAATGTGTGTGTGGAGAAACATAAGAAAAAGAAATCTCACTGTGAAGTCCATAGGCTGATTCCCAAGCCAGAGGGTTGCCATTGGCATGGCCCTGGCAAGGATTATTTACTGAAGAAATCCATGGGGCTCAAAGATAAGTCTTCTCAGTACAATGCCTACATCATAAGTTTACATCCATTTTATCTATGGCTAACTCAGGTTGAGCATATCAAGGATATCATTTGAAAGATTGCCATACAACATCTCAATACAACCCTGTCAATGAGCAAGCAGGATAAGGGTTTGGTGGAAAAGGTCATCATAAAGGCAAGTCTTACACTGAATATATGTGCTTCTTCTCACACATTTTATCCCAAGCATATACAGAAATACCATTTTTGACATGATATGTCAGAGGTTGGGCAACCTGTGCAATAATTGCACAATACCTACTCAACCGCTCAGCAAGAGAGCAGAAATTGAGGATTGATATCAAGGTACAGTCTCTATTTACTTTTGGACCTTGGAGGTAAGTTCACACTAATTGGATAGTGAGGCAAAGTCTCTGAAGGCTGGTCAAAAATGCAGAAGAAATCGGTATCAGTACCTGATAGGGTAGAGGTACATGTCATTAATTTCACTTGATTGGCCTCACACTACTTTACAATCAGGGCACTCATGTTGCTAAATCCAGGACTGAGATGAAGAAGGCCAGCACCAATGCTACAAAGTGGAAACAAGCTACTATGGATGAAGAATCTGGTGGCCAAACTAGCAATACCAGCAACAAAACAGACTCTGAGGAGGAGGTGGACTATAACTCCAAAAGTGACTTGGATGAGTCAGAGGTTGAGAAGATGAGTGATGAAGAAATAGATGAGACAGACCATGAAGCTGACACTGATGATGAGGTAGGCCAAGAGTTGGGATCTGAAGCTGAGGAGATCAAAGTAAATCCTTGTCCCCACAAAGCCACTTACCAAGTTGCAGACATTCCATGCAAACCCATGATGACACAAAAGGGCTCTGGAAAAACAATGACAAGTCAGAGAGATGAGTTCATCTGCAATGAAGAGTCAAATGGAGATGTGCTCATCATTCCTATAGGTGCAAGACAGTCAGAAAACCTGAAGAGAACTCCTATTGAGGCAGATCAGGATGATTATGATAGTCCAGTCACCTCTCACAGCCATGGTAACACAAATACTCGGACTAAGACAAGGAAGCTTAATTACAATTCATTGATTACAGTGGCTCCAAAAAGTGTCCCAATGTTGTGGCATTCTGGACAAATGGGTTAACTGCCAGAGATATAGGACAAATAAGACCAAGCACTTGCAGGATGGAAGATAGTACTTTCTCTTGGCATTCTAACCCTGCTTAGATCATGTGATTTGGTTGTCATGGCAATAAGATATACCCATTTTAAAGTGACATGTCATTGAGACACTTATTTGAGCATCATTTCAAATCTGCACTTTTAGCACTTAGTATGCCTCCTTTGCCCTGTATCACTGCATTGATCCTTCTAGGCATGCTTTCAATCAATCTTTGACACTCTCCAATGTCAATATTACTCTACTCCACTATAATCCTCTTTCAAAATTCCAATTCTCCTCTAGATGATCTTGGATAGCTGTTGAGCTTTTTTCAGTATTTGTCAGATCTGTTCAATGGTGGTAAGGTCTGAAGACTGAGCTAGAAAGTACAGAAGCTTGATTCCATGAAATCCAAGCCAATATTGAGCACTTTTGGGGAGTGCTTGGAGCCATTATTTTATTGAAAGATGATGCTCTTCTTAAAAATCCTTGAACTCTCTATGTTTGGAAGCAGATTATCCTCCAAAATGGAAACATGTTGCTCAGTATTCATCTTTCCCTCCACCACTGCCAGAATCTCCACACTATTCCATCCTATATATCTCCAAACCACCAAGGAACCTCTTTCAGCTATGTCCCACAAAGGTTTGTCTGCCACTTTCTATACAGTGGCTCAAAAAAGTGTCCCAATGTTGTGGCATTTTGGACAAATGCATTAACTGCCAGAGATATAGGACAAATAAGACCAAACACTTGCAAGATGGAAGATAGTACTTGCTCTTGGCATCCTAACCCCACTGAGATCATGTGATTTGGTTGTCATGGCACTGAGATATACTCATTTTAAAATGACATGTCATTGGGACACTTATTTGAGCATCATTCTACCACCCATTATTTAGTGAATAACACAAGAATTTGACAGCTTCTGATGCATGCTATACCTTGAACCTAGTTATTTATCTATATTACATAAACTCCAGATATATAAAGAGTATATATCCTGTTTAGCTACTCCATTATCATCAAGAAATCCATTTTCATCTCTATTAAAGCTGATATTTTCCTCCTCACTAAATCTGGCCTCTTTATTCATCAGATTTAATCTCAAACTGGTCTAGGAAAGTCTACTGTGGCTAGATTTATCAACAAACTCCTTCTGGAGACAGAAAACATCAAACTAGAATGTTCTTCTGAGCTTTCTCCTTTTGATAGAAGGAGGTTTTCCTCTGGCATTTCTATCATGAAGGTTGAACATACTGTGTGAGTCACCCATCTTGTCATTTCTACTCCCCTCTGTCCCATCTCTTCCCATACTGTTCACAATGTCCTCAAGTTTGTTTCATTAAATAATAAAATTAACAAAAAGAAACCTATCTTGTCTACCAGGCATAGAAAACAGTGGCTAGCTTTGCTCTCAAGCACTAAAACTGAGCTGTGGAGGACTAGACTAGGGCCATTTGGTCATATGAGATGAAAATCAACATGCCTGTGTCAGATGAAAGGAAATATGCATAGAAAGTGACAGACAGACCTTTGTAGGACATAGTTGAAGGAGGTTCCTTGGTGGTTTGGAGATATATAGGATGGAATGGCATAGAGATTCTGGCAGAGGTGGAGGGCAAGATGAATGCTGAGCAACATGTTTCCATTTTGGAGGATAATCTACTTCCAAGCATTGAGAATTCAAGAATCTTTAAGAGGAGCATCATCTTTCAACAAAATAATAGCTCCAAGCTCTCTCCAAAGTGCTCAATATTGACTCAGTTTTCATGGAATCAAGCATTTGTACCTTCCAGCTCAGTCTCTAGACCTTACCTCCATTGAACAGATTTAGCAAACACTGAAAAAAAGCTCAACAGCTATCCAAGATCATCTAGAGGAGAATTGGAATTTTGAAAGAGGATTATAGTGGAGTAGAGTAATATTGACATTGGAGAGTGTCAAAGATTGATTGAAAGCATGCCTAGAAGGATCAATGCAGTGATACAGGGCAAAGGAGGCATACTAAGTGCTAAAAGTGCAGATTTGAAATGATGCTCAAATAAGTGTCCCAATGACATGTCACTTTAAAATGGGTATATCTTATTGCCATGACAACCAAATCACATGATTTAAGTGGGGTTAGAATGCCAAGAGAAAGTACTATCTTCCATCCTGCAAGTGTTTAGTCTTATTTGTCCTATATCTCTGGCAGTTAACCCATTTGTTCAAAATGCCACAACATTGGGACACTTTTTGGAGCCACTGTATCTCTGACCACCAGTCCCATCCAACTCCCAACCCATCAAGACATTCTAACCTCACTCAGGACTATGATGATGACATACCCACAGCAGATCCTAGTTTGGTATCATATCCCTCTTCATCTTCATTCTTGGTGATACTTTTGAGTTTTGACATTGCCTCATCAATCAGGACACAAACTGTCACAACAGGGGGAAAGAAAGGAATGTTGATGCTGACAGCATTCAGAGTGGTAGCAACAGACTGGAGAAGGTAGGTTACATTGACAAATCTCCAATTTGTCACTGAATTGATTCAAGTCAATGAGAGAATGGAATTCCATATTGATGGCCTTACAATGAGTGAAGATGAGCCTGACAGCACTGACAATCTCATTCATTGTCCAGGTTTTGGATGCAAGGACTGCATCCCAGCAACAAGCAATGCTTCTGCTGAGCTGGCTAATGGTATCAAGAGTTACCTGGAAATCTGTTGATGCCAGGGACATGAGGCAGGATCTATGTTGCAGCTTGCCAGTGAAGTTTGCACACTGAATAGAAAGAACAAGGTGAGGCTTCAGAAGCTGCAGGAAGCAATTTGGAGGGGTTGGCCCATGACCTCTATTGATTTCAAAGGAATCTCTCACTGCATCATGGCCATGTTCAGCAATTTGGAGTGAATCTTAATGGATCTGATATTCCAAGAATCAGTACCATGTGTTTGGGGCAGTTTCAAAGCTGACCTTGAGCTTGACTGGTTGACAGTTGATCAGTTCACAGTCATGAGTCCAGGAAAGATCCCACAATCCAGCAAGGTTGTAGAGGGTGTGTGTGTAGGATAGTGAGTGCTTTTGACTGTCATTTTGATAGCATTTGGTGCTCAGAACCATCAGCTATAAACCCAAGGGTGCATTGGTCATCACATAGACTCTCCTTGGCCTCTGTTACATGAAATGCCACCACCTTTACTCCCCCTATTCATTGAGCCTTTTTGATGAGTTTCTCTTCACCTTCTGACAACTGGTCCAATGTATTGACTGCTACCAATATTCATTTCCCTTTGGTCTCCTATCCCATTTCTATGTCTCCCATCTTTGATTCCTCCCTTGATGTGCCTGTACCATTAATGGACATATTCTCCTCAGGTGATTCTCTTGTATCACCTCATGTTCCTCTTCTTCCCTATATCAATTCTCACATAGTAACTTCTGATGACTCCATCATGGCCAATTCTTAGTCACACATTGATACCAGATCATATATAAATCCTCATGCCATGTATCACTATTCCTTAGCTAGTTCTACACAATCTATGTGTAGTTATCTGGCCTCCTCGAGACTGCCCATCGCAGTTAGAGAGATCCTCTCATGTCTTCGCACTACACCTCAGAGTGTGCACTTGACTAGTTGCTTTCATTGGTTCTAAACTTGTTGTTGAACCCTTGACCTTGCTGGATATCTCTATGCAAGCATAACAAAAGAACTAGCTCTCTTCTTGCCCCCACTCAGCCAACATCACATTGAGATCAAGAATCTGCCTACCAGATTCTCCACCAGAAGATGAAGCCCCATGACACCCATCACCATCCCCACAACCCACCAGAAGAAGGATCAGAGGATCATTCCAGCCAAGCCTCTTTGCTCCACAAAGAAGAATCCAAAGGCCATCCCAAGCGTTCCCAGCCCTGCCAATAGTCACCATCATCCCCAAACCAGAGGAGCCTCAACACACTAGATTTACCACCCCAGAAGACATATCCCCAATTGAGTTATCCTCACCAATCCCTACCAGAATGTCTAATCAACCAGCTCAAGTGCCAGTCACGCCTACTGTCCCACCTCCTACACAACCTGCTGCAAAGAAGTCTGAAATCTGTGCCAGATGCCCTGAAGCTTTTAGCAGAAAGGCAGAGGATGCAAAGAGATGGTTGTTACAGTTTTTCCTTTCCTTTCCCTTGATAAGTCCTCCTACTTCTGATCCTGACCATGATGACTACCAACGAACCATTAGGATCCTTCTTCTCAGGTTAAACTACTAGACAGGGGATGTCTACTTAAGCTGACACCTGTCTCACCCCTTCACATCGTCACCTCTTCACATTGTCACACCTTCACCATCTCACTGTGATAGTAACCATGCATAGCCCCGCAGCCACCATCTTTTGATCCCTTGATCCCATCCCTGATGCTGCGCATTGATGTATCAGTCATCCTAGTTACCCATGACTCATCCTGACTCACCAATGGCTGTACGCACAGCCCATCCTTGTACTATATAGTCGATCCCACTTTGTACCATATTTCCCCAGCTAGTTCTACGCAATCTACGTGTAGTTTTCTGGCCTCCACGAGACTGCTCCTTGCAGTTAGTGAGATCCTCCAAGTGTCTTCACACTACACTTTTGAGTGTGTGCTCAACTAGTTACTTTCATCGGTTCTGGACTTGGTGTCGAACCTCTGACCTTGCTGGAGAACTCCACGCAAGCATAACAATGGTTCCAAGCCATGAAAGCTTACTTCATGCTGAATCATGAGGTCTACAACAAACTTGCACAGATTGTCATCCTTCTTAACAACATGAAGACTGGACTTGCAGCAACCTTCACAGAAAGATGGTACCAGCAGCTGGATGATGCATCCAAAGGGATAATCAATGTCAACTTTGAAGAATTAGAAAAAGACTTTTTCACTACATTCTCCCCAGGAGATGCTCAGGCTGACATATGATCCAAGCTCTATGCTTTGAAACAGGGCAGAGGAACCTTCCCTAACTTCCAAGCTCAGTTTGAGCTATTGGTTGCTAATGCAGGAATGGCACATCAAGATATGATCTTAATAGATCTTCTCAGGGTGGCTGTAAATGGGGATATCATAAACCTAATGACCACAATAGATCCACCTCCCACCAAATGGACAAAATGGATGGAGAAAGCCACACAGTTTGACCAAATCAGGACTAGGACACAGCTACTCAGAATGGGCCAAACCCATCCAGAGACTGGATCTTTCCGAAACCATAGAGATCCAAATGCCATGGATGTGGACGTCATCAAACTCTCCCCTATGGAAAGAGCGGAACATATTCAAAACAACAAATGTTTCATATGCCATAAGACAGGATGTTCTACTAGGAACCATAAAGCCAAGAAAAGACCCTTCAGAGGAAGGACCAGAGAAAGGGATTATAGGAAAGTCCCTTCTAGAAATGCAGCACCAGTCTGCTCAACTCAGACAGAGGAATTCATCACAAGGAATAAGATTATGGACACTGACACACCCAAAGTGCTAGAAATGTGCTTTGCACCAGATGAAGAAACACCCAAAGAAAGTGTGGCAAGTCCTAGCCTAGGAAAGGTTGAGGATTTTTGAAGGGGAAAGGTGTTTCAGCGTCACCACTCCCCACAACTGTGATTCCTGTAATTGTATCCACAATATCTGACCAAGCAATCTGACTCCCCATCTCAGTTTGCAAAGAAGAAATGGGAAAAATTGCTGAAGTGTCCTTGTTAGTGGACAGTAGAGCAAGCAATTGCTTTATAAACAAAGATCTAGTAGAAAGACTAGGATGGAAAACCCACAAGTTAAGGGTACTCATAAAGGCAACAAATGCTGACAGAACAACCAACCAAAATGGGATAATATGAAGGAAAGTGACACTTTCCCTCATCATGGAAAACTGTTATGCTTGCGTGGAATTATCCAGCAAGGTCAAGGGTTCGACAACTAGTCTGAACCGATGAAAGCAACTAACTTTAGCGCACACTCTGAGGTGTAGTGCGAAGACACGAGAGGTTCTCACTAACTGCAACGAGCAGTCTCATGGAGGCCAGATAACTACACATAGATTGCGTAGAACTAGCTAGGGAACATGATATGAACCAGGGTCAACTATATAGTACAAGGATAGGCTGTGCGCACAGCCAGCGATGAGTCAGGATGAGTCATGAGTAACTAAGGTGACTGATGCATCAAAGCACAGCATCAAAGATGGGATCAAGAGATCAAAAGATGGTGACTGCGGGGCTATGCGTGGTTACTATCACCATGAGGTGGTGAAAATGTGAAGAGGTGGCGAAGTGACGGGAATGAGATAGACGTCAGCAGGATAAACATCCCTTGTCTATTGACTTTGACCGAATGAAAGGATCCTGATAGTTCATTGATAGTTAACGTGGTTGGGGTCGAGAGTGGGAAGACTTATCAAGGAAACAAAAGGAAAAACTGTAACAAAAACCTACTCCTAAAAGAACACAATTTCTTCATCATCAATTGTGGAGGAGAAGACATAATCCTAGGGATGTCATTGTTACAGTTTTCCCTCCTGTCCAGGAAATCCTCAGGTCTAAGCCCCTATTTTCCCTTATCTTATCTTATTTTCACCCACTTTAGTCTCTTTCCATTTCGATCACCAGATCTCATCAATCTGGTTGCCTGGTTACCTCCATCACAATCCTTTGATGGGACATGACTCACTCAGACTCACTCCTGATGGTAACTGCTTACTTAATCATTCCACCATGTTCCATAGTGTTCCTTTGCTTACTCAGCACACACTATATATACCTTAGCCCTAGTA